>JARQOC010000989.1:0-53762 GCA_033576535.1 Allobates femoralis | reverse complement strand
CTCTACTACTCTACTTTGCTCCCCTTCTTCCCCCCCTTAGTCTGAAGTCACCTCCTTTTCACCCTTCTTTCCCTTCTTCTCCTCCCCTATTCCCCTTCCCCTTCTCCTTTTCTGTTTGCTCTCTTCCTGCTCCTTTCCTCTGACTACTCTTCCCTTCCCATTATCTATATCTCCCCCTTCCCCTTCCATTTTTGGCGCTCTTGCCACTTTTCCTAATTTCTCTGTTTGGACGAGAACTGAGTAACCCCCGTTGGGTGCTGCTCTTGGCGTGCACTCAGACTCAGGAATAATTTTTTTTTTCCCTTTTTTCCTCCCTTATTGGGATGACATGCCTGTTCTGGACATTGGACTGTTGATATGTTCTTTTATCTTTCCACTAGCTGTGAGCCCGATTCTAAAGAATCGGGAGTCTAGAATCTGTATATAATATTTTTAAGAGTTGTAAATAATAGACTTAAACACCAGATATATGACTAAGTAGGCGATGTAGGGAAAACTGTGAGGGTAGCAATATAGTGGAGGTGTAGAAAGAGTTAATGTCCCACTAACAGGACTATAACAGAGTAGGAACTTATAATGATATCAAAAATGTTATTGAAGGAGTTAATGTCCCACAGGCCCTGCCACAACAGACTCAGCGCTGTAAATTATATCCAAAATGGTGTTCAAGGGGTTAATGTAGCAGTGGCAGTAGTTATAAACACTACCAAATATGCAGTTAATGCTGAACTGGTATATAATGGGTTAATTTCGCAGTGTGATTAAAACTATACACTGTGTAATAGAAATAACAGCAATAATGGAATATAAGGGGTTAATGTTCCTACTGGAAGTAGTAATAGAGACTACAAAGTATAGAGTTAAGGGAGAAATGGTATAGAAGGGGTTAACTTCGCAGTGGCAGTACAACTACACACTGTGTTATAGAAATTACAGATAAAACGGAATGTAAGGGGTTAATGTAGCTACTGTCATGAGTACAATGAGAGAAGCGCCTCACTGGCCATTGAGATACATGGAGGACTTTGAGTTTGAAATTTAGTGGTGTAAGTGAGGCGCAAAGGTCATTGGTCGCTGTGTGCTGGCGCCGACCAATGAGCATAGCGCCTCACTTACAGCGGTAAATTGGAAACTCAAAGTCCTCCATGTATCTGAATAGGAAGGGAGGCGCAAAGCTGATTGGTCGGTGTGTGCTGTGGCTGACCAATGAGCTTGGCGCCTCACTTACAGGAGAGAGGGAGAGGGATTTACTAATAGGGGAGTGCGGTGAAATGAATTGTGTGTATAGAGGTGGCTCAGTGGTTAGCACTGCGCGGTGGCTGAGTGGTTAGCACTGCGCGGTGGCTGAGTGGTTAGCACAGCGCGGTGGGTCATTGCTTAGCACTGCGCGGTGGCTGAGTGGTTAGCACTGCGCGGTGGGTCAGTGGTTAGCACTGCGCGGTGGCTGAGTGGTTAGCACTGGGCGGTGGCATAGTGGTTAGCACTGCGCGGTGGCTCAGTGGTTAGCAGTGAGTGCGGTGGCTCAGTAGTTAGCAGTGAGTGCGGTGGCTCAGTGGTTAGCAGTGAGTGCGGTGGCTCAGTGGTTAGCAGTGAGTGCGGTGGCTCAGTGGTTAGCAGTGAGTGAGGTGGCTCAGTGGTTAGCAGTGAGTGAGGTGGCTCAGTGGTTAGCAGTGAGTGCGGTGACTCAGTGGTTAGTAGTGAGTGCGGTGGCTCAGTGGTTAGCAGTGAGTGCGGTGGCTCAGTGGTTAGCAGTGAGTGCGGTAGCTCAGTGGTTAGCAGTGAGTGTGGTGGCTCAGTGGTTAGCAGTGAGTGCGGTGAGATTGGTCAGCGCAGCGTCGTGGGCAGAGTGGTCAGGGGCAGCAGGTGGGCAGGTGGTAGCGCAGCGGCGTGGGCAGAGTGGTCAGCGCAGCGGCGTGGGCAGAGTGGTCAGCGCAGCGGCGTGGGCAGAGTGGTCAGCGCAGCGCGTGGGCAGAGTGGTCAGCGCAGCGGGTGGGCAGAGTGGTCAGGCAGTGCCGTGGGCAGAGTGGTCAGCGCAGCGCCGTGGGCAGAGTGGTCAGCGCAGCGCGTGGGCAGAGTGGTCAGCAGCAACCATCACACACTTGGCTAATTCACGGGCACTGCGTCTCCCTGGGCAGGTGGATCCTGAGTCGAAATGTCGCCGCACACCACGACTGGATCGAATATTGGTCTGAGTCTCCGGGCGACTTTCCCGGACGCATCTTGGAGCGAAAGATGTTGCCGGCCGCGGACGACTGGATCAATATGTCTGGATGCCGGCGTTGGAAAGTTTTGGCGAGAGACTTTCTTGGGAGCTTCTTATATATGGATCCAGTAGTTCGGGGGCGGCGAGATGTCGACTGAGGATCCAGGCGGCAGACGCAGGGGCAGTGGTAAGTATAGTATAGTGTGTGTGTGTTTGTGTGTGTGTGTATGTGTGTGTAGAAAGTGACGGAAGTGCGGACAAAGTGACGGAAGTGCGGACAAAGTGACGGAAGTGCGGACAAAGTGACGGATGTGGCTACATACACACACATACTGTACATTGCATATGGAGGGGTGAGGAGAGCGGAGGCTGGAGGGCAGAGACAGGGGAGGCTGGAGGCAGAGGACAGGGGAGGCTGGAGGGCAGAGGACAGGGGAGGCTGGAGGGCAGAGGACAGGGGAGGGTGGAGGGGCGACATGACGCCACCTCTCCTCCTCCTATAGGCTGCATACCTCTCTCTCTCGGTGTAGGCTGCACAGCAGCGGTGTCCGTATCCCCGGGGCCACTTGGACTCCTGCCGTCCGGCAGAGGACTGAGCCCCGGAGGCTGGTGGCAGTGCAGGAGCGGAGGGTGATCCGTGCGGCTGCCATTGCGCAGCCCCGGGCGCCGGAAGTGAGGGGGAGGAGCCAGGACTTGTGAAAGCAGCCGCAGGTAATGGCGGTCGTCTCCTGAAGTGGTGTGTGGCGGACGGGAGACAACCGGCTAACGGCGGTCGTCTCTCGCCCGTGATGTGTGGGTGTTTTGGGCAGTGTTGGGGCGGCTGTAAGCGTGGCGGGGCTGGGTGAGTCCCGCTGTGCTTACGGCCGGCATCTTGGTCCACCCTGAGCGGGTGTAGTGCCCAAGGCACTTGCGTCCGGTGACGTAATTTTTGTCACTTGAAGACGGAAGTGGCTTGGGCTTTTATATATGGCGGGCCGATTGTAAAGAATCGGGTAGTGTAGAATATGTATGTAGTTGACATACTGTGACTGACAGAACTTGTTAAGTCAACATGAGTGAAGTACATATATATATATATAGCAGTACGATGGTATATGGTGGTAATTACAGCACATGTATAGCAGCACTATAGTATATGGCGGTACATTATAGTAAATGTATAGCAGCACTATAGTATATGGCGGTACATTACAGTACATGTATAGCAGTGCTATGGTATATGGCGGTGCATTACAGTACATGTATAGCAGCACTATGGTATATGGCAGTACATTATAGCAGATGTATACCAGCACTATGGTATATGGCAATACTGCGGTCACCGCGGTCCCCCACTCCTCCTGGCCCCCGGTCGTCCACAGTAAAAGTAAAAAAATCCTCAGTGAGGATACTCACCTGTCCGGCGGCTCGCTCCACCTCCGCCTTGTAGGTTCTACAGGCCTTTAGGACCTGTCGTTGCCTGGGAAAGCGATCAGCTCAGGAGGGGAGGGGGGGCAGGATTGTGTTGGGGGGGCAGAATGGAGCGAGTGGGGCAGGATGGAGCCGGGGGAAACAGGATGAAGCCTGCACACCCCCTTCCCCCCCGCTCCTTCATGGTGATAATAATAAAAAAAAAACCTCAGTGAGGATACTTACCCTCCGGCGGCTCGCTCCATCTGTCTTGTAGCTTCCAGGACAGGACCTGTCGTTGGCTGGGAATCCGATCAGCTTGGGGTCAGTGGGCAAAGCGGGGGTGAGTGGGCAGAGTGGGGGATCAGTGGGCAGAGCAGGGGTTAGTGGGCACAGTCATTGGGCAGAGCAGGGGTCAGTGGGCATAATCAGTAGTCAGAGCAGGGTCAGTAGGCAGAGCTGGGGTCTGTGGGCAGAGCTGGGGTCAGTGGGCATGGTCAGTAGCCAGAGGGGGGGGGGGGTCAGTGGGCAGAGCAGGGTCAGTGGGCAGAGCGGGGGTCAGTGGGCAGAGAGGGGGGTCAATGGGCAGAGCAGGGTCAGTGAGCAGGATTGGGGGGTCAGTGGGCAGAGCAGGGTGAGAGCGGGGGTCAGTGGTCAGAGCAGGGGTTAGTGGGCAGAGTGATTGGGCAGAGCAAGGGTCAGTGGGCCCAGTTAGTAGGCACAGCAGGGGTTAGTGGGAAAAATGAGTGGGCAGAGCAGGGTGAGTGGGCACAGGATGGATCGAGCGGGGCAGGATGGAGCCGGAGGAGCAGGATGAAGCCGAAGGGGCAGGATTGAGCAGGATGGAGCGGGAGGAGCAGGATGGAGCCAGATGAGCAGAATGGAGGAAGTGGGGCAGGATGGATCAAGCGGGAGGGCAGGATGGAGCCGGGGGAGCAAGAACAGCGGGGGTCAGGATGGAGCGAGCAGGGCAGGATGGAGCGAGCAGGGCAGGATGGAGCGAGCAGGGCAGGATGGAGCGAGCGGGGCAGGATGGAGCGAGCGGGGCAGGATGGAGCGAGCGGGGCAGGATGGTGGGTGGCGGAGCAGGATGGTGGGTGGCGGAGCAGGATGGTGGGGGCGGAGCAGGAGGGGGGGCGGGCAGGATGGGGGGGGGGGCAGGATGGAGGGGGCTGGGGCAGGATGGAGCGGGGGGCAGGATGGAGGTGAGTGGCGCAGGATGGACCGAGCGAGGCAGGATGGAGAAGGCGGGGCAGGATGGAGACGGCAGGGCAGGATGGTGGCGGGGGGAGGATGGAGGTGGCGTGGCAGGATGTTGGGGGGGGTAGGATGGTAGTGGGGGTGCGGGATGGAGTTGGGGGGCAGGATGGTGTCGGGGGGCAGGACGGATACGGGGGCAGGATGGAGGCGCTCCTCCTGACCCCTCCCTCCCCGCGGCCGCGTCCCTCTGGGCTTCCACTCTGTGCAGGCCCCCTCTGCGATCAGCTGAGAGGGGAGGGGGGCAGGATTGTGTTGGGGGGGCAGAATGGAGCGAGTGGGGCAGGATGGAGCCGGGAACGGAAACCATAGGATGCTAGGGACCTGCTGTAGCTCAGACCCACCTGAGCTGGGGGTCAGTGGGCAAAATGTAGACATGGAAAGGGTCAGTGGGAGATGGGGGCCCAGTGGTTGATAGTGGGTCAGGGCAGGATGGTGTCGGGGCAATGGGGATAGGGATGAGTGGGGGGTCAGTGGGCAGAGTGGGGGTGAGTGGTCAGAGTGGGGGTGAGTGGTCAGAGTGGGGGTCAGTGGGCAGAGTGGGGGTCAGTGGGCAGAGTGGGGGTCAGGGGGCAGAGGTGGGGGTCAGTGGGCAGAGTGGGGGTGAGGGCAGAGAGGGTCAGTGGGCAGAGTGGGGGTCAGTGGGCAGAGTGGGGGTAGTGGGCAGAGTGGGGGTGAGTGGCAGAGTGGGGGTCAGGGGCAGAGTGGGGGTCAGGGAGAGTGGGGGTCAGTGGGCAGAGTGGGGGTGAGGTGGGCAGAGAGGGGTCAGGGGCAGAGTGGGGGTCAGTGGGGGGTCAGGGGTCAGGGAGCAGGGGGGTCAGTGGGGAGTGCAGGGGTAGGGGCAGAGTGGGGGTCAGTGGGCAGAGTTGGGGGTGAGTGGGCAGAGTGGGGGTCAGTGGGCAGAGTTGGGGGGGTCAGTGGCAGAGTGGGGTGAGTGGGCAGGGGTCAGGGGCAGAGTGGGGGTAGTGGGCAGAGGGGGGTGAGGGCAGAGCAGGGTCAGGGGCAGAGTGGGGTGAGGGGAGGGGCAGAAGAGTTGGGGGTGAGTGGGCAGAGTTGGGGGTAGTGGGCAGAGTGGGGGTCAGTGGGCAGAGTGGGGGTCAGTGGGCAGATGGGTCAGTGGGCAGATGGGGTGAGTGGGCAGAGCAGGGTCAGGGGCAGAGTGGGGGTGAGTGGGCAGAGTGGGGGTGAGTGGCAGGAGGGGTCAGTGGGCAGAGTGGGGGTGAGTGGGCAGAGTGGGGGTGAGTGGGCAGAGTGGGGGTCAGTGGGCAGAGTGGGGGTCAGTGGGCAGAGTGGGGTGAGGGGGCAGAGAGGGGTCAGGGGGAGAGTGTGTGGGGGTGAGTGGGCAGAGTGGGGGTCAGTGGGCGGAGGGCAGAGGGTCAGGGGCAGAGTGGGGGTGAGTGAGGCAGAGTGGGGGTGAGTGGGCAGAGCAGGGTCAGGGGCAGAGTGGGGGGTGCAGTGGGCAGAGTGGGTGGTGCAGTGGGCAGAGAGGGGGTCAGGTGGGCAGGAGTGGGGGTCAGTGGGCAGAGAGTGGGGGGTCAGTGGGCAGAGTGGGGGTCAGGGGGAAGAGTTGGGGGGTGAGTGGGCAGAGTTGGGGGTCAGGTGGGGGTGAGTGGGCAGAGCAGGGTCAGGGGCAGAGTAGGGGTGAGTGGGCAGAGCAGGGTCAGGGGCAGAGTGGGGGTCAGTGGGCAGAGCGGGGGGGTGAGGGAGCAGATCGTGGGTCAGTGTGCAGCGCAGGGGGATGAGTAGGCAGAGGAGGTTAGATCGGGACAGGACCTTTGATGACATCACGGTCATGTGATCTGTGACTCCACCCATCATCGTGACGTCATCAGAGGTCCTGAAGCCCCATGAAAAGAGATCGCGTCTGGCTGGAGGGAGCTGTGGTAAGAGTCGGGGGGGGGTGACCGGAGAGTGGGGGTGGGTGACCGGAGAGTGGGTGGGGGCGATCGGAGAGTGGGGGGGGCGATCGCAGCGGAGGGGCAGTAGCTTCACTATATTCTTTTCTTCTAATATATAATTGCGTAGCGCACTTCCGTTTGGCAGCCACGTCCACGACGACGGAAGTAGCGCCGAATATGACGGAAGTGCGCTACGCAATTATATATTAGATTCCCCTTTTTCTCCTTCCCCATCCTCTGCCCTGTAGCTGCAGATATCCTCACGGGGTGCTCCATGGACTTTGTCCTGCCTTTTACTAGCACACTGGTTTCATATAGATTCTGTTGGATCCAACAATGACTCTCACACTTTCTTCAATTAACGTAAACGCCTGAACTCCCCTGGTAAAAGAAGCGTGGTGTGGCGTCAGCTGAAGAAATCCAGGAGCGATGTGCTGTTTCTTGCAAGAAACGCATCTGCTGCGTGAGGACTGCCGCAGAATGGCATCTCGTGATTTCCCTACCCAGTTTTTTGCCTCTGCTGACTGTAAACGTGCAGGAGTGGCCATTTTTATTCACAAAAATGTTGACTTTTCTCTCATCACTGAGATTGCTGACCCTGAGGGCCGTTACATAATTGTCATTGGTCTTCTTAATAATGTATACTACACTTTATCTTCTGTGTATGGCCCGAATAAGGGGCAAAGTGCCTTTCTTAGAGACTTCCTCTCGGTCTTGGCCTCTCATGCTAGGGGATGTAGGTTGGTGGCTGGGGACCTCAACGCGCCCATGGAGAGACGCTTGGACTGTTCCAATCCCTCGACTTTCCGGGGTGACTTGGGGGCCCTTGTTGCCCAGTCCCATTTGCACGACATTTGGCGCTGTCTCCATCCCACTGACCGAGAATACACATTCATGTCTTCACGGCATGGCACATTAAGCAGGCTCGACTATTTCCTAGTAGACGACTCCTTGATAACCCACTGTGTAGCCGCAGAAATTGCGACAATCTCTTGGTCTGATCATGCACAGATCTCACTGGAGATAGCTGACCCTGCTTCCATTCGGCCCCCCACTCGCTGGAGACTGAATGAATATCTCTTAACTAACTCCTCTCATACTCAGCATATAGGGACGCAGATAGAGCAATACTTCTTATGCAATGATAATGATGAGGTTGGGCCGGAGACTCTCTGGTTGGCCCACAAATCGGTCCTCAGGGGGGTGCTAATCCAATTGGCCTCCCGAGTTAAACGGGAACGTGAGGCAAAGGTTACGGCTCTCCTGGCTAGGATTAAGCTCCTTGACCTTGCTTATAGAACCTCTCCTTAGAAATCCACGCAGGATGAGTTAACGGAGGCTAGACGGTCGCTGAGGGCATGCTTATTGGTAACGGCAGAGAAATACCTAAGGAAAACTAACTCCAAATACTACAGCATGGGGGACAGGGCCGGGGCCCTCCTGGCCAGGAGAATCAAAAAAAGGGAATCACAGGCCAAAATTACTAGTATACATGATAATTCAGGTTCCATTATTCGTAATCCTATCCAGATAGCGGAGAAATTAGGCAACTATTACAGCACCTTGTACAATCTGAGGGAGTCGGTGGACACTGTCCAGCCTTCCACTGAGTCTATACAATCATTCCTTTCTAAAGCTAACCTTCCCACTCTCTCCACTGATCAGTTGGCCTTTCTTAATGCCCCTATCACTGAAAAAGAGATTGTCTCGGTCATCAAGTCCATTAAAAAGCGCACCTCTCCTGGCCCAGACGGGTTCTCATATGCATATTACACCACCTTTACTGAGTTACTGACCCCTTATCTTCTTAAATTATTTACCTTTTGGCAGCGGGAGGGTTCCATCCGGCCTGATGGTCTTGAGGCGTTAATAACCACAATTCCCAAGCCGTGAAAACCGCTCACTACTGCGGGAGACTTTAGGCCCATATCACTACTTCATTGTGATTTAAAAATCTATGCCAAATTGTTAGCCTCCCGTCTCTCGGTTATCCTCCCCTCCTTGATTCAACTGGACCAGGTTGGATTCGTCCCAGAGCGTCAGACCTCTGACGGTACGCGCAGACTCCTGGATCTTCTGGATCTGCTCGAGCGGAAAAGGGTCCCCAGTGCACTCTTGTCTCTAGACGCAGAGAAGGCCTTCGACAGGGTGCACTGGGGATACTTGGATGGGGTCCTCTTGAAGTTTGGATTCCAGGGACCGATTCGGGATGCTATTAGGGCCCTCTATTCTAATCCCTGTGCGGCAGCTAGTGCATCGGGCTTTCTTTCCTCCCGATTTACCATATCAAACGGTACCCGCCAGGGCTGTCCACTTTCCCCCCTTATATTTTCTCTCATAATGGAGCCATTAGCTTCTATAGTTCGTACACACCCAGGAATTAGGGGGGTGGCAGTTGGGAATCTTGAACACAAAATTGGACTATATGCCAATGACGTGGTATTTTTCTGCACTGACTTGCATACCTCCCTACCCCATGTCCTCTCGGTTTTGGAAGAATTTTAATCAGCATCATACTATAAGCTAAATCTCTCCAAGTCGTCTATATTCCCCCTCCACCTCCCCAAAACAGAGCAACTATCTCTCCAAAACCTCTTTCCCTTTCACTGGGCTCAGGAAGGTTTTATGTATTTGGGTGTATGGATCTCCAGGTTGTCAGGGATAATAAAGCATAATTGGGATAAATTACGAACAACGATTCAACAGGAATTTGATAGACTCTCTGGAATGCAGCTCTCTTGGATGGCCAGAATCCAGATAGTTAAGATGTCCGTCCTCCCGCGGATCCTGTACCTTTTGCGGTGTCTTCCCTTGCAGATTCCCTCTAGGTACCTCGCCCCGGTCCAAGCAGCGCTAAGCAAATTCATTTGGAGTGGCAGACCTCCTAGGATTGCTAGGAGGGTCCTCTCCTTGCCTTATGCTAGAGGGGGTATGGGGATTCCCAGCATTGCGGCTTATGCCAGAGCTGCGGTTCTGGAGGCAGCGGCACACTGGTGTCTAACTCTCTCAGATCTAGATGGATGCAGATAGAATTGGAATCATCCCCGGCTGGGTCCACTCGGCTTCTATTAGAAATGAATCTTTTGAGTCACAAGATCACCCCAAACTGTTTAAGAACTATGACAAATTTACTTAGGATATGGTCGCAGGTGGGCAGACCCTTTTTTCCCTTCTTATACCGTTACATTTCCCTCACTGCAGCTGAGCATTCTGTTCAGAACTTATATCTGCAGGATTGGGAAAAACGGGGTGTGTGTTGCAGCTATCAGACCTTATGGATTCATCGGGGCGTCTGGAACAATTTTCGACACTGGTTTCGGAATTGGGTCTGCCTAACTCCACCTTCTTTAGATATCTCCAGCTTAGGCATTTTTTGACTACCCTGGAATGGCCTGTCCCAGATCTGGCCTCTATTGACTCAACCTTGCAGATATTTATAAAAAATGGATCACATGCTAGACATGGAACCTCCATAATGTACAGAGCCCTACTGAAACCTGAGGGGGAGGTGAAACTTCCCTATATGTCTAAATGGGAGGGTCTTTTGTCCTTTTCTGCCTCACTTGAGGACTGGCAGGCGGCAGCAGTTCATGCTGCCCGTTACTCCACATGTATAACACATTTGGAGCAATCTAGGAAGACCCAGATGCAGTGGTACCTCACCCCGGAGAGAATAGCCAGATTCATCTCATCTCCGACTCGGGCACACCCCCATTGTTGGAAGGGGTGCCTGGTGATTGGAGACTCCCCGCATGTTTGGTGGTACTGCCCGGGTGTACGTACATTTTGGAGAGATGTTGAACGTATATTACTGGGAATTACTGGAATCCCTAATCCCCTCCTGCCACAGATGGCACTGCTGGGTATTGGATTGAATGCCATTCCTGGCCCTTTAAGACCCATCTACAGTAATGTGTTGATTGCGGTGAGGCAATGTATTGCGGCTTGCTGGAAATCCCCTGTGACTCCTACTGCTGCGGATGTACTTGTCTGCCTCAACACTCACTTTCAGCATAAGTTGACCCTGTCCCACACAATTAAAAGGAGAACTAGGGTTCTGAGGTGGTGGGACCCGTGGGTGACCTCTGGGCATAATCTGGTCCAGATATAGAGTGAGCGCTCTAATACTAACACCTCTGTTATTGAATTATGTACGATATTACTGCAGCTTCTACCCCCCCCCCCCGTCCCCTCTCCTCCTTCCCTGGTTAGTCTTCTTTATTTGTATGTTGAGTTGATATGTATTGTAATGCTCCTGATTTTTTTGGTTATGTACCTTCCAAAACTTTCAATAAAACTTCATGTTTTAAAAAAGAAATGGCATCTGTAGGCCACATCCGATCCTGTCCATGGGATCCTGCAAAAAACAGCATCCCCACAGACAGAAAAAAAATCACGATGTGAACACAGCCTTACCGCTTTGCTGAGTTCAATATTAGCTGTAAATTCATGTTGAAGCAATATATCCTTAGGCCGGCTTCACACCACGTTGTTTGACTGTCAGGTTCTGTCCGGTGTTTTGCAGGAAGCACCGGACAGAACCTGACAGCCCCAGAGAAAACAGAACCGGAGAGCATTTGCCCTCTGTTCGTGTTTTCTGCCGGAATCCTCCCTGTGCGCGGCTGCCGCTGTCCAAGTGCTGACATTTCAGCATAGTGTCTGGAGCTCTCCAGGTGCTGAAATTTCAGCCAGAGGCTCTTTTAGCTGCACTGTGCAGGTGCTGAACGAGCGCGGCTTGAATTTCAAACCCGCCGCTCATTCAGCACTCGGCGTCCGGGAAACGGTCTGATTTTTTGACGTATCCGGCGCCCATAGACTCCCATGTTACGGGATGCTGGATTGCGTCGGATCCGGGAGGATCCGATTTTGTCCGATTATTGCCCCGGACACAAAAAATGCTGCAAGCTCAGATTTTGTGCCCGGGGCAAAAAAACGAAATCTGCCGGATCCTCCTGGATGGCACAAAAGTGGATGGCAAATCACCGCCATCCAGCCCCATAGGGATACAATAGGGGCAAAATCGGATTCAGGGCTGTCCGGTTCACATCGGACAGCCCCGGATCCCGATAATCGTGGTGTGAAGCCGGCCTTAGTGAAGCCGACAATAAAGCTGACATTTTCGGGGCATTCACAAATTGATGTGTACCATAAATTACTGCCAAACAGATTTATTTTACACTGATGGAGAAAAGGGAGTGAGAAGAAACACATCATCCCTACACGTTAGTTGTGTAAATATATGTGTATAACTATGAAACCTTGGCCCCATGAAAGCAGATCACCAATGTATAGTTGTCACGGTGTAGTGAGAATGCTAATGAGGGAATGGCAGTTATGGGCAGGGTGACCAGGGAAGACTAGTCTGACCCTAGTCTAGGAACCCTGAATGGCCCTGATCCCGAAGGTATCTCTGAAGGTGAGAAGGTTCGGGCCTCCAGCCTCTCCCTAACCTCCTCCACCAGCCCTGCACTATTCCCCCCTCACCTCCCTCCACAGAACTGGGATACAGCAACTCCAAAGGACATCAGCCACACAAACACACATGACTGCACAGCACGGCTTCCAGGCATAGAGTGAGACTCCATCAGCAGCACCACCTGGCGGAAGGAAAGGCTACTTAAAGGCTAGGGGGAGGGGAGTTCAGGTGAGTCACACATTAACCCCTCAACCAGCAGCCGAACCTCATAGTAACTTCAGTTCTGGAGCACAGCACAGGAGGCCAGGACCTTCACAACTATCAACCATGCAGCTCGTAAAGACAAACACATACACAGCAACATCCAACAATGTCAGCGCCAACTAAGCGCGTGACAATAGTGTTAGAACCAATAGGCAATATTTAACAATTATGTTAATATTCCATCCTCAATATGATGCTATAACATTATCTTCTCTGGCAGTAACCACCAACTTCAATGGTCCCATGGAAACAATAACATCCACCTCCCCCATGGGTACCAAAAGACCACCACATCGCCAGTTCAACAGAGGCGGAACTACCGTGGTGCAGCTGGTGCAGCTGCACCAGGGCCCCGACCGGCTAGGGGCCCCCTTAAAGCCTGGAGGGGGGCCCGCAGCCGACCCCCGCAAGCCGCCGCCAGAGGAGAGGAGGGTCAGGCAAGGGAAGCAGAGAGCTTCCTGCTTCCTCTGCCTGATCCCGCCCCTCCTCTCTTCTGCCCCTCCGGATCGTAGGATGGCTGCAAACAGCCGGCGCGGCTCACCAGGTGAGAGAGCAGCGCGCCGGCGGCCCCCCTCCACCGGGCCGCGCCGACAGCCAGCAGCACCTCTCTCCCCTGGGCCACGCCGATGGCCAGTAGCACCCCCCCCCGCTCCTGCATCAGGGCCCCCAGGGGTCATGGTCCGCCCCTGCAGTTCAAGATTAGTGTCCGCCTATCTTGCGCTCACTGAGTGCTATTATATGAAAATTATTGATCTTTTAAGTGTTTTGAAAATATGACCTGTGTAATGAAAGGAGTTTAATGTGCTCAGTGTCATGAAGAAATGACCAGAGAGACATGAAGAATCACAGAAAAAGAGACCGCAAGAAGGGATGAAATAAATCGTGGATCTGTCATTGGGTCATTCCATGTCAAGTGAACCAATGATTATTACCTCTATATTTTTAATTCTTTTGAGATTTTGTTATTTGATAATAGCATGTCAGACAATGCAAAATGTGAAGAGAAAAATTTTTTAAAAAATTTATTTTTTTTTTAAATGATTTTCAAAGTTCGGAAAAAGTGTGAATTTCGCTGTTGCCTGCCTTTACGTTTCTCCTCATAACTAAGGCTAGGAATAAGATAGAGAGACAAAATAAACACCATTCTACTCAGAACTATACAGGCTTTCACCAGATATGTCACAAGAGGATCTTTGTTAATATTTTACCCATGTGATCGCAAGCGCAAAACTTTAAAACGTATTTCCGAAAAATCGGCGCGCTTTAAATATTTCAAAAACTGCCCATGTGTCTGCTTTGCTCTTAGCCACATCTGTACCAAATTTCAAGTTGGGATCGCAATGGGATCATATTTTAACATATTTTACTATTAATAGCGTCAATGGGTCATTCCATATCAAGTGATCTAAATATGAATATTTTTTTTTACCTGACGTCTTTAGATTTTTTTTTTTTTTTTCCTTTATGAAGTACTACTTTAGTTAATTACAAATTAAAAGTTTGGAATTTTTTTCTTCATCAGTTAATTTTTTACAGATTTTTAAAGTTTAAAAAAAGGGTGAATTTTGGCCTGGTACGACTTTAAATTTTTTTATCTCGGGCTAGAAATAAGATAGAGAAACAAAATAAACACCATTCTACTCAGAACTGTCCAGGCTTTCACCAGATATGTCACAAGAGTATATTTGTTAATTTTAATTTTTTACCTATGCGAATGCAAACGCAACATTTTGAAACGCATTTCCGAAAAAAACATTTTAATAAAAATTTTCCAAAACTGCCCATGTGTCTTTTATGCTCTTAGCCACATCTGTACCAAATTTCAAGTTGGGATCGTGATGGGATCATATTTTAAAATATTTAACTATGGTTAATCTCATTTTTATTAAATTTTGAAAAAACATATGAAAGACATACATTCAATCTTTTAACAAAATCTTGAGACATATAAAATATACAAAAAGAGAATTCACAAAGTTATTAGTAACTTTAAGATAAGCTGCAAATTTACTTTTGCGCTTATCTCTGGTGCAATATATACTACAATCTAAATATAATTCCAAACACTCAAGTATACAACCTTTCTCAGGGTTTTGAGATGTTCTGATGTCAAGGGGACAAGCAGCCCCAGCAGAATGATTTTTATTACTTGGCCCCTTCTAACAGGTTGACCACGTAAGTGGGTCATTACCCGTTGAGGCCTAGTTGGAATAGTCTATCGACTGGTGTACCGGAAAGGAAGGCCGAAATATTAATGATCTACTCACAGCTCAGAGTTTTCGATACCTGTCTAATGTTCACTAGAATTCTGAAGGTATAGGCGTAGAAAGGAAATACCTAGACTGAATGTATCAGATGGGAAGAAAAGATAGATAGAAAAGAAGAGAGAGAGAGAAGAGAAACAAAAACCATTAGAAAAAGTTATACTGGGAAAGAAAAGCCACGTAAGAAAAAAAGAAAAAAGGAGGGGGGGGGACGGGTGAGGTATGGGAAGGAGAAAGGGTACTCATCCCACTGGCTCCCCATCAGCCAGAGGTCGAGCCATATTATCTGTGCTGGAAAAGATACTCCTAAATTCTGCAGAGTCGTGAAAAAGAATCCATTCAACCCAAATCCCTAAGAATTTGTTCCGAGATCCCGACGCATCAGCTGCGAGCTCCTCCATTCGATATGTGTCCATCAATTCTTTGAACCAATCAAGTAGAGATGGAGCCCGGCTTGATTTCCAGAACCTCGGGATCACAGCACGAGCAGCCGAGATGCAAAAGCGGAGAATAGCCCTCTTCTGTAGCCCAATAGGACCTGGAAAAATGGATAACATTGCCGATTCTGGGCAGCATTCGGCTTCTTTACCTGTTATCCGGGCGTATGCATTGAAAACCTCAGACCAGAACCGCCGGATTTCCCCACAACTCCACCAAATGTGTATCATTGTACCCTTCTCTTCCCCACAGCGCCAGCAGGTATCAGGGGTTCCAGGGAACATGTTCCGGAGTGTCGTCGGGCACAAGTACCATCTAGTGAGCAGCTTATAGCTTCTTTCTTGTGCAGAACAAGTGCTAGCTAGTGAGTGAGTAAATATAAAGCATTTCTGCCATTTAGCTTCTGAAATGCTACACCCCAATTCCGTCTCCCAAGCACGTTGGAAGTAAAGGGTGCCCTGCTCTCTCATGGACCCTAAGGCCTGGTATAGAAATGATATTTTGCGCCTCGGTGGAGCCTCCAGTTGGAATAGCCTCTCCAATACGTTGGGCGTCAATCTTACCCTGCAAGAGTGGTCAGCTGAATATAATTATGCTCTGTATTGGAGAAATTCGAATCACTTAAGAGGTCTCGTAGGTTCTTTGAGTTGTAGCTCTGCCATCGGGGGCAAACCACCACTGGACAGAGTCTGTCCTACTCGGGTGTCATCCACAATCCGCCAACATAAAAATCTCTGCCTGTCAAATCTGGGTGGGAAAGATGGGTTGGAAAAAAGGGGAGTCAAAGGGCTAAGTCTGTCGTTTAAGCGGAGGGTTTTCGTCACTAGGTGCCATACCTTCAAGGTGTTTCTGGTCATGTCTGTCAAAGGTACTAGGTCTGTGGAGTCTTTAGGGGAAATCCAAAGCAGGTGTTTCAGCGGAATCCCCAAACCCTCTTGCTCCACCCCTACCCATTTCTTGGAGGACGCATGATAATGCCAATCTGGAGCTCTAACAAGAGAGGAAGCCTCAAAGTACGCTCGTATGTTGGGTAGTCCAACCCCTCCTCTGGTCTCGGGCAAGGATAGGATATTCATTCGCAATCTGGACCTCTTGCCCCCCCAGACAAATCTAAGGATCATAGATTGCATTTTGGAGAGGAAACCTCTATCCAATAGAACAGGAACTGTCTGAAAAGTATATAAGAGTCGGGGCAAGACATCCATCTTGACTACGTTTATTCTCCCGAACCAGGATAGCTTTAATTGTCTATAGGAGGTAAATGCCGATTCCGCGTTAGTCAAAAGGGGTTGATAATTTAAATTGAATATTTGTTTAAGATCTTTTGGTATAAGGACTCCCAAGTACTTAATGGCTTCTACTTTCCATTTAAATGGGAACTGTTTAGATAGATGAGAAACCAATTCTCCAGGCAAAGAAATATTGAGTGCCTCGGTTTTGGAGCAATTCACTTTAAAGTTGCTCAATTGTCCGAACCGTTCAAACTCCATTAAGACCGAAGGGATGGAGACCAGGGGCTGGGAGATGTAAAGTAGCAGGTCATCTGCAAATAAGGCTAATTTGTGATGACTCTGTCCCAGCTTGACCCCATGGACGCATTCATTGGACCTAAGTGCAAAATATTTAACTATTATAGTGTCAATTCAAAAGTCACCAAGAACACAATCAGTCATTTTTTCACAATTGCCCGTCAATAGTTTGAATTTGATATAAAGAAACATAGTCTTGTAACATCTCAAATGAAAGCTGTTACCGTTCTGAGTAAAATGACACCTCTCCCACTTCATTATCTTATTTCTAGCCTGAGATAAAAAAAAATTAAAGTCGTACCAGGCCAAAATTCACCCTTTTTTTAAACTTTAAAAATCTGTAAAAAATTAACTGATGAAGAAAAAAATTCCAAACTTTTAATTTGTAATTAACTAAAGTAGTACTTCATAAAGGAAAAAAAAAAAATAAATCTAAAGACGTCAGGTAAAAAAAAATATTCATATTTAGATCACTTGATATGGAATGACCCATTAACGCTCTTACTAGTAAAATATGTTAAAATATGATCCCATTGCGATCCCAACTTGAAATTTGGTACAGATGTGGCTAAGAGCACAGCAGACACATGGGCAGTTTTTGAAATATTTAAAGCGTGCCGATTTTTCGGAAATGCGTTTTAAAGTTTTGCGCTTGCGATCACATGGGTAAAATATTAACAAAGATCCTCTTGTGACATATCTGATGAAAGCCTGGACAGTTCTGAGTAGATTGGTGTTTATTTTGTTTCTCTATCTTATTTCTAGCCCGAGATATGATAGAAAATGTAAAGCCATACCAGGCCAAAATTCGCACTTTTTTAAAACTTTAAAAATCTGTAAAAAATTAACAGATAAAGAAAAAAATTCAAAACTTTTTTTTTGTAATTAGATAAAGTTGTTCTTCAGATAGAAAAATTTTTTTAAAAATCTGAGGACGTCAGGGAAAAAAAATATTCATTTTTGGATCACTTGACATGGAATGACCCCATTCTACACTGTGTCCATATTATTATGCAAACAATATTTCCTCATATTGTCACTAAATTACCTTTATGAATTGCAGTCATTGTTATTTTCCAGTCATCTACTATTCTAGTATGATTGGAATGTTTTTGAACAAACCGCCTATGACAACAGTAGATTTTTAAAAATAATAAACACTCAGAATGCCTGTTCCACATTATTATGCACAGCAGTTTTCAACCTTTATATTTTTATTTTGAACAAAAAAATGGTGAATTGTGAAATTCTAATCATTATCAGCTTATTACAACATGAAATCAAACAGTTCTCAAGTCATAACCTTATTCTAGGTGATGTTACATTTGCACATAGGAGCCTTCTGGACTCTCTCGTCCAATGAATTTGTCAGTTTTTGGATGGTTTGTGCTTCCATTGTTTTGCATGTGGACAGGATACCCCCCCAGAGCTGTGAACTGCCTCCCGCCATCATAGACTCCTTCTGATGATGCCCCAGAGGTTCTCAATGGGGTTGAGGTCAGGGGAACCATGCGTTTGTCCTCTTTTATGCCCATAGCAGCCAGAGATGCCGATGTGTTATTTGCAGCATGAGACGGTGCATGACAATGTTCTTGCTGTGGAAAGTGCGGTTCTTCCTCTTGAACCATTGCAGGAGGCGCTGTTTTAGAAACTCCACATAGATTACGGAGTTCATCTTTACCCCTTCAGGGATCCTAAAGGGGCCGACAATCTCTTTCCCCATGATTCCAGCCCAAAACATTACTCCACCTCCTCCTTGTTGGCGCCTTAGCCGTGTTTTCTCCATTCGCCTTCCACGACAGCATTGGAGGATGTCGTCCACGCCCTATTGGGCGGCAGCACTGTGTGTGACCCGCGGTGACTGCCAAACTGGAACTGCAGGAGAAGGCGGCGGACAGCGACCCCTGGTGACGGCCACACTGGAACTGCAGCAGAAGGCGGCGGACAGCGACCCCTGGTGACGACCATTTTTACTGTACTGAAAACCCGACCAATCTGCACAGCACCAAAAAAAAAAATAATAGTATTCATCAACAGGATTTAAAAAAAAAAAATATTCAAAAAATTATCTACTGTGAATAATAACTACAAAGATTTTAAAAATTAAACTGTAAATATAAAAAAGACAATAAAAAATAAAATGAATACATAAACACACACTTATCGGTCTGACACCTTTCCCAGGATGTCATCCAATGCCGGACCAAAGACAAAAGACCTTTGAAAGGCGAGGCCACACAGCTGGAGCTTAGACGTGACCTCCCCATTCTACAAAGTAAGCCACACTGCCCTGTGAGCTGTGTTAGCCAACACTGCGCACCTGGCGCCAATGCGGAACGACTCAGGAGAGGCATCGGTCAGGAAGCCCGTAGCACGTCTCAGAAGTGGAATGGAGTCCAAAGCTCCTCCCTGGGAGTACCCTGCAGGAGGATCCCTCCAGCTGGGTGAGCCACTTAAAGAGAGACTTGGTTAAACGCCTCGCCCAACGGCTAGTGGCCCACAGTCGCCAGAGCACGGGCCTGCCAGGGGGATAGCCTGCAGCCATCATGTGTCACCTATACATAATGCCTTGGATGATGTACAGCTTAGGATTGAACCCACAGCCACGGCTGGGTACATGAGGCATGGTGCAGGTGATTAACTGCTACATGGTTGCTGCCAGAGCAGCCCCCACACATGTAGAGGAAATGTTCACCTTTAAAGACATAGCTGCCGCCTGCCAGGAGTTTTTGAGGACACTCTCCCTCTTACGATCGAGGGGTTCCTTCAACTGGGAGGAATCTTCAAAAGGCAACGCGGTCTTATATGCTACCTTGGCCACCTGGATGTCCACCTTCGGGACCTCCCAAAGTCATCACCCTCCAGTCCAATGTTTTGAAGATTCCCACTCCCGGCGGATGAGAACCCGGATGACCTCATGGACAGGGAATCCCAACTGCCGCTTAGCCTTCAGGCCTCTGAACATGTAGTCCTGCACAGAAGAAGGGGTTCGGGGGCGTGGCCTGACGACTGACTGAGATGGCTGCTTAACTCAGGAGCTCCGAGACCCACGGGCTTTGAAGCGACATTCAGCGCCTCACACAAGCAAAATCCCGGCCAAGCCGATACTAACTCCATCAGGAGACAATAGATGATATTGGGAGACTGTTGGAATACCGACGGTTCTGAGAGAGCCGAGCTGAAACACCGGCGGGCGGCAGAGACACAATCCGCTGGCATCCCCCAGCAATCACCGTAGATCTGGGCTTCATTTGTCACCATCAAGTAAGGTCTGTCTAAGCTGAATTGGGATCAGGGCTTATTGTGGCCCCAAAGCTGTGTGTTCACCTGCTACATCTGGGCTGACTGTTCCCCCCCCGGGCTGCCATGAGGCACCCCCGCCACGAGGGATTGCGTACACTGCAGAGGAAGACTTCCGGCTGCTCCGGCGCGCGCCTTCCTCCCGGTCACATTCTCTCTAAGACCAGGAGAACGCGGCAACGCTACTCACTGCGGGGACATACTCGACCCTGTCGGCAGGCACGTCCGGGAGAGAGGCGAGGATCGCTCCGAGCGGTGTGGAGGGCGCTGGGTGGCGGCGGTGAGTTGTGGAACGATCGGCTTGGCGGGAAGCGGCAGCGGACCCTAGATCCCGGAGGGGCTTCCCAGCACAGCCAGGGCTTCTATAACAAAACGCTAAAGCTTAAAATCACTTTGGCAGGATAGTACAGACCAGAAGGATCCCACACTACACCTGCACTTGATTGGGACTAAATCAGAAGCAACAAAACTTGCAGGCAGACAGCTCAGTGACATAAGTGTTTAACTTTTTGATCTCTGCTCTGCGGCAGCTTCTGGCAGACTTCTACCTTCACTGCCTACAGTGCCTTTTCTCTCTGCAAACTATCTCAAAGCACAAACCTGCCCAAAATTGCTAAGGACAGCATTAACCAGTATATGCTAATAGGTGATATTACCACCACTTCTGCTATAGACTTAATGGGCAAAGCCCGACCGAGCCATCATCGCCCCTCCAACAGATTAACGGCCTTTTTTGCCCCTACGCGTCCTCAGTCAGTGGGACCATCCAAAATGGCGCACCAGCAGCCTTCCCCACAGCGCTCCACTCGTTCCTCACGCCGCAACTCTATGGCCTCCACTTCTTCTGCTTCCTCGGGATCAGGAGCACTGGCTGACGCCCCGGTCACTCACACAGCTATGAGAGACCTTTTGGCTGGACTCCGTTCCTCGCTGCAGGAAGACATGCGATCCATGATGGAGGTGTTGAGGGGAGAAGTTACAGATCTATCCTCTCGTACAACACATTTAGAAAGCAAAATGGGGGAACTGGTGCGCTCGCATAATGAACTGCTTGATGCCCACTATGCTCTACAAGACAAACTAGAGAAAACCACTCTCAAAACATTGGATCTCGAGGATAGATCCCGCCGAAACAATGTGAAACTAAGAGGTATCCCAGAGAGCATACCCTCCACTGACTTGAGAAATTTGCTACAAAACTTCGTTGCTGCAATACTCCCTGATATAAGGCCTAAAGATGTCGTCATCGATCGGATTCATCGCCTCCCAAGACCATCACAGTTGGATCCTACCCTCCCCAGAGATGTCCTCGCCAGGATTCACTTCTACGAAGTCAAAGAGGACTTTATGCGAGCACTCAAAGAGGGAGCTACGGTGCCAGAATCTTATCAACATATCGCAGTATATCCAGATTTATCGGCAGGTACCCTCGCAAGAAGACGAGCCTTTCAAGAAACCACTAAGTTGCTGAGGGAGCGTCAGGTGGAGTATCGCTGGGGATACCCCATGAAACTCATCATCAAAAAGGACAATGTTCCGCATGTGTGCCACACTCCGAAACAAGCGGAAGATCTGCTGCAACAATGGGATCGGCTCCAAAATAGACCTACTCCAAGACCCGACGCTGAAATCTCTCCAGATCCGGAATCTGCTGAGCCGCCGGTCATACAACACTTGGAACCCATTTGACTGAAGCTGTGAGCCCGTTTTAGTATTTAATCTCATAGCCCGTGGGGTCTCTATTCCTGCCTTTTATGTTCTTTGACAACTTGTCGCTCATCCTTCCTTACTGCTAAATTCACTCTTCTATCTCTCTACACCACACTGATACTTCGTCTAACTTACTCAACTCATTATCTTTTTGCGTCTGCTACTAGTTCTTCTTCATCTGAATCTCATTTCATTCTACTCTCCTGATTCTTCCTTCCCTTTTCCTTCTTCCCTTTCTTTACTCTCTTTCTCTCCCCTGACCTTCTCACTATTTCCTCTATTATTCACCCTCTCTATATTCTACCAAAGATTTGGTGGGATAGACCGCCCCTATAGGTGCATTCTTTGCACCTCATATGGATACTTAGGATAGGTATCCCTTTTCTTCGATATTGAGGAAGACGCCTGGACTCCAGAACACCCTTACCATCAGGGGTATTTGTTTCTTCACTTTTTGTTTTTTAAAAATTGTAATGCCGAGTTAAAATTTTTTTTACTCTTTGTTACCCCTTTTCCCATCCTCCCCTCCTACACCCTGTAGTCTGTCTTTCTGTGTGTTACTACCCTCCCCCTGTATTTCCTACCACATCCTTCCTGATTAGTTCTCCTAACCTGATCCACTATCAGTTATTGCAGTTGACTTCACAGGTGTACCTTGTTTTGTGTTACTCACGCGTTTATCTCACCAGCAGATTGAAATGTCTCTTGTCGTCTCACCATGAGCATCAAATGTGTCACCATTAATGTAAATGGGCTAAACTCGCCTGTGAAGCGGTCCTTGACCTGGTCGCAACTCAGAAAACTTCAGGGAGATGTCGTATTCCTTCAGGAAACCCACTTGCTACAAGGTGACAATTACCGTATGTCGTCTGCTTTGTTCCCTTATCAGTACTTTGCTAATGCTGAGGTGAAGAAAGCTGGGGTAGCTATTTTTATTCGTAGATCTCTCTCTTTCAGACTTGTAGACCAGTGCGCGGACCCTCAGGGCAGATATTTAGTGGTGCGGGGGTACATTAACGATACTTTGTATTCCTTGGTCTCTATCTATGGTCCCAACACCGGACAATACAGATATTTTCGCTCTTTGTTCCCCAGACTGGCCTCCCTTACTAAGGGTCTCACCGTAATGGCGGGTGATTTTAACTTTCCAGTAAGTAAGCGCTTAGACTGTTCATCCATCTCCAGCTGCCGTGGTGACATGGGCAACCTAATTTCAGCTGCTCATCTTCACGACATATGGCGTTACACTCACGGAGAGGAGAGGGACTTCACCTTCTTGTCCTCACGTCACCACACGTACAGTAGACTAGACTACTTTTTAGTTAATGACCCTATGCTTTCCAGATGTCAGTCAACTAATATTGGAAACATCACCTGGTCGGACCACGCTCCAGTCTCCCTGCAGATCACGGATTCAGCACAGGTAACCCCGACCTCGCTCTGGCGACTGAATGAATATCTACTAGCTAATCCTGATAATATCGCAGTAGTGTCTGACCAAATTAAAACTTACTTCGCCCTTAACGACAGTGAACAGACGAACCCTGAAATAAATTGGCTAGCTCATAAAACGGTCATTCGAGGATCTTTTATACAACTAGCTTCGAGACTCAAAAGGGAAAGAGAGATCCAGATTAAATCACTTACGCGCAAAATAGTAAATTTAGAAACCTCACACAAACAGGCCCCCCTCGCGTCCACAGGTGCGGAGCTCTCCAGAGCCCGACAAGATCTCCGCTCTTTTTTACTAACTAAAGTGGAATTTAACCTCAAAAAGAGCAAAGCCAAATTTTACGGTATGGGTGATAGGGCAGGCACTCTGCTAGCCAGGCGTATTAGGAAAAAACAAGAAGCCTCCAAAATCTCTCACTTGATTACTCCGTCAGGGCACAAAATAACCAATCCTTTACTGATAGCAGAAGAATTTCAAACATATTACGGGAAATTGTATAATCTACACTCCGACCCACAAACACCCCAGCCCTCGAAGGAAGCGATTATTAAATTCTTAGATAAGGTAAGATTACCTTCCCTGACGCAGGCACAACAATCATATTTAAATGCCCCCTTTTCAGAATCAGAAATTCGAGACGTCATCAAATCCATGAAAAAAAACTCGACCCCCGGGCCTGACGGTTTCTCTTACCAGTATTATACCTCCTTTACTGACCTCCTCTTACCGCAATTATTGGCACTATTCAACTTTTGGGAGGGATCTCCCCAAATCTCTCCAAAAGTTAAATGTGCCAATAATTGGGAAAGAGGGGGTCAGTAAAGGAGTTTAATACTGGTAAGAGAAAAACCCGTCAGGCCCCGGGGGTCGAGTTTTTTTTCATGGATTTGATGACGTCTCGAATTTCTGATTCTGAAAAGGGGGCATTTAAATATGATTGTTGTGCTGCGTCAGGGAAGGTTTAAATCTTACTTATCTAAGAATTTAATAATCGCTTCCTTCGAGGGCTGGGGTGTTTGTGTTGGTCGGAGTGTAGATTATACAATTTCCTTTAATTGTTTGAAATTCTTTGCTATCAGTAAAGGATTGGTTTTTTGTGCCCTGAGGAGTAATCAAGTGAGAGTTTTTGGGGAGGCTTCTTTTTTTTTCCTAATACGCCTGGCTAGCAGGAGTGCCTCCCTATCACCCTTACCGTAAAATTTGGCTTTGCTCTTTTTGAGGTTAAATTCCACTTTAGTTAGTAAAAAAGAGCGGAGATCTTGTCGGGCTCTGGAGAGCTCCGCACCTGTGGACGCGAGGGGGGCCTGTTTGTGTGAGGTTTCTAAATTTACTTTTTTGGCGTAAGGGGTTTTAATTGGACTCTCTTTCCCTTTTGAGTCTCGAAGTAGTTGTATAAAAGATCCTCGAATGCCCGTTTTATGAGCTAGCCAATTTATTTCAGGGTTCTTTCTGTTCACTGTCGTTAAGGGCGAAGTAAGTTTTAATTTGGTCAAGACACTACTGCGATATTATCAGGATTAGCTAGTAGATATTCATTCAGTCGCCAGAGCGAGGTCGGGGGTTACCTGTGCTGAATTCCGTGATCTGCAGGGAGACCTGGAGCGTGGTCGACCAAGGTGATTTTTCCCAAATATTAGTGTTGACTGACATCTGGAAAGCATAGGGTCATTAACTAAAAAGTAGTCTAGTCTACTGTACGTGTGGTGACGTAGAGGACAAGAAGGTGAAGTCCCTCTCTCTCGTGAGTGTAACGCCATATGTCGTGAAGATGAGCAGCTGAAATTGGGTTTGCCCATGTCACCACGGCAGCTGGAGATGGATGAACAGTCTAAGCGCTTACTTACTGGAAAGTTAAAATCCACCCCCCATTAGGGTTTGAGCCCCTTGGGTAAGGGAGGCCAGTCTGGGGAACAAAGAGCGAAAATATCTGTATTGTCCGGTGTTGGGACCATAGATAGAGACCAAGGAATACAAAGTATCGTTAATGTACCCCCGCACCACTAAATATCTGCCCTGAGGGTCCGCGAAATGGTCTACAAGTCTGAAAGAGAGAGATCTACGAAAAAAAATAGCTACCCCAGCTTTCTTCACTCAGCATTAGCAAATACTGAAAAGGGGAAACAAAGCAGACGACATACGGTAATTGTCACCTTGTGCAAGTGGGTTTCTGAAGGAATACGAAAATTCCCTAAAGTTTTCTGATTTTGCGACAGGTCAAGGACCGTTTCCCACAGGCGAGTTTACCCCATTTACATTAATGGTGACACTTTTTGATGCTCATGGTGAGACGACAAGAGACTATTTCAATCTGCTGGTGAGATAAACGGTGAGTAACACAAAAACAAGGTACACCTGTGAAGTCAACTGCAATAATGATAGTGGATCAGGTTAGGAGAACTAATCAGGAAGGGATTGTGGTAGGAAATACAGGGGGAGGGTAGTAACACACAGAAAGAAGACTACAGGGTGTAGGAGGGGAGGATGGGAAAAGGGGTAACAAGAGTAAAAAAAAATTTTAAACTCGGCTTACAATTTTTAAAAAACAAAAAGTGAAGAAAAAATACCCTGATGGAAAGGGGTGTTTGGAGTCCAGGGGGTCTTCCTCAATATCGAAGAAAAGGGAAAACCTATCCTAAGTATCCATATGAGGTGCAAAGAATGCCCCTATAGGGGCGGTCTATCCCACCAAATCTTTGGTGGGAATATAGAGAGGGTGAATAATAGAGGAAATATTTGAGAAGGTCAGGGGAGAGAAAGAGAGTAAAGAAAGGGAAAAAGGGAAAAAAGGGAAGGAAGAATCAGGAGAGTAGAATGAAATGAGTTTCAGATGAAGAAGAACTAGTAGCAGACGAAAAAAAAGATAATGAGTTGAGTAAGTTAGACGAATTTATCAGTGGGGTTTGTAGAGAGATAGAAGAGTGAATTTAGCAGTAAGGAAGGATGAGCGACAAGTTGTCAAAGAACTTTAAAAGGCAGGAATAGAGACCCACGGGCTATGTGTTTAAAAATTACTAAAACGGGCTCACAGCTTCAGTCAAATGGGTTCCAAGTGTTGTATGACGGCGGCTCAGCAGATTCCGGATCTGGAGAGATTTCAGCGTCGGGTCTTGGAGTAGGTCTATTTTGGAGCCGATCCCATTGTTGCAGCAGATCTTCCGCTTGTTTCGGGTGTGGCACACATGCGGAAACATTGTCCTTTTTGATGATGAGTTTCATGGGGTATCCCCAGCGATACTTCCACCTGACGACCCCTCAGCAACTTAGTGGTTTCTTGAAAGGCTTTTCTTCTTGCGAGGGTACCTGCCGATAAATCTGGATTTTACTGCGATATGTTGAAAGATTCTGGCACCGTAGTCCCTCTTTGAGTGCTGAATAAAGTCCTCTTTGAACTTCGTAAAAGTGAATCCTGGCGAGGACATCTCTGGGGAGGGTAGGATCCAACTGTGATGGTCTTGGGAGGCGTGAATCCGATCGATGACGACATCTTTAGGCCTTATATAGGGAGTATTGCAGCAACGAAGTTTTGTAGCAAAATTTCTCAAGTCAGTGGAGGGTATGCTTCTGGGATACCTTTTTAGTTTCACATTGTTTCGGCGGGATTATCCTCGAGATCCAATGTTTTGAGAGTGGTTTTCTCTAGTTTGTCTTTGTGGGAGCTTAGTGGGCATCAAGCGTTCATTATGCGAGGCACCCCAGTTCCCCATTTTGTTTCTAAATGTGTTGTCAAAAGGAGGATAGATCTGTAACTTCTCCCCTCAACACCTCCATCATGGATCGCATGTCTTCTGCAGCGAGGAACGGAGTCCAGCCAAAAGGTCTCTCATAGCTGTGGTGAGTGACGGGGCGTCAGCCAGTGCTCCTGATCCCGAGGAAGCAGAAGAAGTGGAGGCCATAGAGTTGCGGCGTGAGGAACGAGTGGAGCGCTGTGGGGAAGGCTGCTGGTGCGCCATTTTGGATGGCCCCACTGACTGAGGACGGCGTAGGGGCAAAAAAGGCCTTTAAATCTTTTGGGAGGGGCGATGATGGCTGGGTTTGGGGGCTTTGCCCATTAGTTTAGCAGAATTTGGTGGTAATATCACCTATTAGCATATACTGGTTAATGCTGTCCTTAGCATTTTTGGGCAGGTTTGTGCTTTGAGATGTTTGCAGGGGGAAAAGGCACTGTAGGCAGTGAAGGTAGAAGTCTCCCAGAAGTGCCCCCAGAGCAGAGATAAAAAAAGTTAAACACTTATGTCACTGAGCTGTTGCCTGCAATTTTTGTTTGCTTCTGATTTGTCCCAATTCAAGTGCAGGTGTAGTGTGGGATCCTTCTGGTCTGTACTATCCTGCCAAAGTGATTTTAAGCTTTAGCGTTTTGTTATAGAAGCCTGGCTGTGCTGGGAAGCCCCCCCGGGATCTAGGGTCCGCTGCCGCTTCCCCCCAAAGCCGATCGTTCCAAAACTCCCCGCCGCCACCCAGCGCCCTCACACCGCTCGGAGCGATCCTCGCCTTTTCCCCCCGGGACGTGCCTGCCGACAGGGTTGAGTATGTCCCCGCAGTGAGTAGCGTTGCCGCTTTTCCCCCTTGGTTTAGAGAGATGTGCCCGGGAGGAAGGCGCGCGCCGGAGCAGCCGGAAGTCTTCCTCTGCAGGGGTACGCAATCCCTCGTGGGGGGGGTTTCCCTCATGGCAGCCCGGGGGGGGAACAGTCAGCCCAGATGTAGCAGGTGAACACAGCTTTGGGGCCACAATAAGCCTGATCCAATTCAGCTTAGACAGACCTTACTTGATGGGGGACAAATGAAGCCCAGTTACGGTGATTGTGGGGGATGCCAGCGGATTGTGTCTCTGCCGCCCCGCCGGGTGTTTCAGCTCGGCTCTCTCAGAACCGTCGGTATTCCAAACAGTTCCCAATATCATCTATTGTCTCCTGATGGAGTTAGTATGGCTTGGCCGGGGTTTTTTGCTTGTGTGAGGCGCTGAATGTCGCTTCAAAGCCCGTGGGTCTCGGAGCTCTGAGTTAAGCAGCCATCTCAGTCAGTGTCAGGCCACGCCCCCGAACCCTTCTTCTGTGCAGGACTACATGTTCAGAGGCCTGAAGGCTAAGCGGCAGTTGGGATTCCCTGTCCATTGAGGTCATCCGGGTTCTCATCCCGGGAGTGGGAATCTTCAAAACATTGGACTGGAGGGTGATGACTTTGGGGGGGTCCGAAGGTGGACATCCAGGTGGCCAAGGTAGCATATAAGACCGCGTTGCCTTTTGAAGATTCTCCCAGTTGAAGGAACCCCTCGATCGTAAGAGGGAGAGTGTCCTCAAAATCCTGGCAGGCGGCAGCTATGTCTTTAAAGGTGAACATTTCTCTTACATGTGTGGGGCTGCTCTGGCAAGAACCATGTAGCAGTTAATCCCCTGCACCATGCCTCATGTACCCACCCGTGGCTGTGGGTTCAATCCTAAGCTGTACATCATCCAAGGCATTATGTTATGGTGACACATGAGGGCTGCAGGCTATCCCCCTGGCGGGGCCCGTGCTCTGGCGACTGTGGGCCACTAGCCGTTGGGCGAGGCGTTTAACAAGTTCTCTTTTAAGTGGCTCCCCCAGTGGAGGGATCCCCCTTTGCAGGGTACTCCCAGGGAGGGCTTTGGACCCCAAATTCCATTTCTGAGACGTGCTACGGGCTTCCGGGAGACGTTTGCCTCTCCTGAGTCTTTCCCGCATTGGCGCCAGGTGCGCAGTTTTGGGGCTAACAAAAGCTCACGGGGGCAGTGTGGTTTCTTTGTAGAATGGGGGGGTTTCACGTCTAAGCTCCGCTGTGTGGCCTCGCCTTTCAAAGGTCTTTTGTCTTTGGTCGGCATTGGATGACTCCTGGGAAAGGTGTCGGGACCGATAAGTGTGTGTTTATGTTTTTAAATTTTATTTTTTATTGTTTTTTTATATTTACAGTTTAATTTTTAAAATCTTTGTAGTTATTTTCACAGTAGAAAATTTTTTTTAAATATTTTTTTTTTTTAAATCCTGTTGATAAATACTTTTTATTTTTTTTTTGGGTGCTGTGCAGATTTGGTCGGGTTTTCAGTACAGTAAAATGGTCGTCACCAGGGTGCTGTCCGCCGCTTCTGCTGCAGTTCCAGTGTGGCCGTCACCAGGGTCGCTGTCGCCGCTTCTCCTGCAGTTCCAGTTTGGCAGTCACCGCGGGTCACACACAGTGCTGCCGCCCAATGGGGCCCAGGGATTGGACGACATCCCCCAAATTTGCTGTCGTGGAAGGCGAATGGAAAAAAACACGGCTAAGGCGCCAACAAGGAGGAGGTGGGAGTAATGTTTTGGGTGGAATCAGGGGGAAAAGAGATTGTCGGCCCCTTTAGGATCCTGAAGGGGTAAAGTTGAATCCGTAATCTATGTGGAGTTTCTAAAACAGGCCTCCTGCAATGGTTCAAGAGGAAGAACCGCACTTTCCACAGCAAGAAACATTGTCATGCCACCGTCTCTTTGCTGCAAATAACACATCGGATCTCTGGCTGCTATGGGCATAAAAGGGACAAACGCATGGTTCCCCTGACCTCAACCCCATTGAGAACCTTCGGGGGGCATCATCAGAAGGAGTCTATGATGGCGGGAGGCAGTTCACAGCTCTGGGGGGGTATCCGGGTCCACATGCAAAACAATGGAAGCACAAACCTTTCCAAAAACTGACAAATTCATTGGACGAGAGAGTCCAAAAAGGCTTCTATGTGCAAATGTAAACTCACCTAGAATAGGTTAGGGACTTGAGAACTGTTTGATTTCATGTTGTAATAAGCTGATAATGATTAGAATTTCACAATTCACCATTTTTTTGTTCAAAATAAAATATAAAGGTTGAAAACTGTGTGCATAATAATGTGGAACAGGCATTCTGAGTGTTTAATATTTTTTAAAAAAAATTCTATGTTGTCATAGGCGGTTTGTTAAAAAAACATTCCAATCATACTAGAATAGTAGATGACTGGAAAATAACAATGACTGCAATTCATAAAGGTAATTTAGTGGAAAATATGAGGAATATTGTTTGCATAATAATATGGACACAGTGTAGAAGGGGGTCTTCCATGTCAGTGATCCAAAAATGAATATTTTTTTTCCCTGACGTCCTCAGATTTTTAAAAAATTTTTCTATCTGAAGAACAACTTTACTAATTACAAAAAAAAAGTTTTGAATTTTTTTCTTTTTCTGTTAATTTTTTACATATTTTTAAAGTTTAAAAAAGTGCGAATTTTGGCCGGGGTATGGCTTTACATTTTTTATCATATCTCGGGCTAGAAATAAGATAGAGAAACAAAAATAAAACACAATCTACTCAGAAACTGTCCAGGCTTTCATCAGATATGTCACAAGAGGATCTTTGTTAATATTTTCCCCCATGTGATCGAAAGCGCAAAACTTTAAAACGCTTTTTCCCGAAAAATCGGCGCGCTTTAAATATTTCAAAAACTGCCCATGTGTCTGCTGTGCTCTTAGCCACATCTGTACCAAATTTCAATTTGGGATCGCAATGGGATAAATATTTTAACATATTTTACTAGTAAGAGGTTAATGGGTCATTCCATATCAAGTGATCTAAATATGAATATTTTTTTTACCTGACGTCTTTAGATTTATTTATTTTTTTTCCTTTATGAAGTACTACTTTAGTTAATTACAAATTAAAAGTTTGGATTTTTTTTCTTCATCAGTTAATTTTTTACAGATTTTTAAAGTTTAAAAAAGGGTGAATTTTGGCCTGGTACGACTTTAATTTTTTTTATCTCAGGCTAGAAAAATTAAGATATGAAGTGGGAGAGGATCATTTTACTCAGAACGGTAACAGCTTTCATTTGAGATGTTACAAGATATGTTTTTTATATAAAATTCAAAACTATTGACGGGCAATTGTGAAAAAAATGATGATTGTGTTCTTGGTGCTTTTGAATTGACATTTATAATAGTTAAATATTTTGCATTAGGTCCAATGAATGCGTCCATGGGGTCAAGCTGGGACAGAGTCATCAAAAAATTAGCCTTATTTGCAGATGACCTGCTACTTTACATTCCCAGCCCCTGGTTTTCCATCCCTTCGGTCTTAATGGAGTTTGAACGGTTCGGACAATTGAGCAACTTTAAAGTGAATTGCCCCAAAACCGAGGCACTCAATTTTTTCTTTGCCTGGAGAATTGGTTTTCTCATCTATTAAAACAGTTCCCATTTAAATGGAAAGTAGAAGCCATTAAGTACTTGGGAGTCCTTATACCAAAAGATCTTAAACAAATATTCAATTTAAAATTATCAACCCCTTTTGACTAACGGGGGAATCGGCATTTACCTCCTATAGAAAATTAAAGCTACCCTGGTTCGGAGAATAAACGTAGTCAAGATGGATGTCTTGCCCCGACTCTTATATACTTTTCAGACAGTTCCTGTTCTATTGGATAGAGGCTTCCTCTCCAAAATTGCATCTTTTGATCCTTAGATTTGTCTGGGGGGCAGAGGTCAGTTTGCGAATGAATACCCTATTTTTTTGCCCGAGACCAGAGGAGGGGTTGGACTACCCAACATACGAGCGTACTTTTAGGCTTCCTCTCTTGTTAGAGCTCCAGATTGGCATTATCATGCGTTCCCAAGAAATGGGTGGGGTGGAGCAAGGGGGTTTTTGGGGATTCCGCTGAACCCCTGCTTTGGATTTCCCCTAAAGACTCCCCCAGAACTAGTACCTTTGACAGACATGACCAAAAAAACACCTTGAAGGTATGGAAACCTTTAGTGACGAAACCCTCCGCTTAAACGAACAGACTTAGCCCTTTGGACTCCCCTTTTTTCCAAACCATCTTTCCCACCCCAGATTTTGACAGGCAGAGATTTTTATGTTGGCGGGATTGTGGAATGAACCGAGTAGGACAAAACTCTGTCCAGTGGTGGTTTGCCCCCGATGGCAGAGCTTACAACTCAAAGAACCTACGAAAACCTCTTAAGTGATTCGAATTTCTCCAATACAGAGCTTTAATTATATTCAGCTGACCACTCTTGCAGGGTAAGATTTACGCCCAAGTTTGGAGAGGCTTTTCCCAAAATGGAGGCTCCACCGAGGCGCAAAATATCATTTCTATACCAGGCCTTAGGGTCCATGAGAGAGCAGGGCACCCTTTTATTCCAACGTGCTTGGGAGCGGAATTGGGGTGTAGCATTTCAGAAGCTAAATGGCAGAAATGCTTTTATATTTACTCACTCACTAGCTAGAAACTTGTTCTGCACAAGAAAGAAGCTATAAGCTGCTCACTAGATGGTACTTGTGCCCGACGACACTCCGGAACATGTTCCCTGGAACCCTGTCCCTGCTGGCGCTGGGGGGAAGAGAAGGGTAAAATGATACAAACATTTGGTGGAGTTGGGGGGAAATCGGGGGGTTTTGGTCTGAGGTTTTCAATGCTTTCGCCCGGATTAACAGGTAAAGAAGCCAAATGCTGCCCAGAATCGGCAATGTTATCATTTTTCCAGGCCCTATTGGGCTACAGAAGAGGGCTATTCTCCGCTTTTGCATCTCGGTTTGCTCGTGCTGTGATCCCGAGGTTCTGGAAATCAACCCGGGGCCCCTTTCTCTATTTGATTGGTTCAAAGAATTGATGGACACATATCGAATGGAGGAGCTCGCAGCTGATGCGTCGGGATCTCGGAACAAATTCTTAGGGATTTGGGTTGAATGGATTCTTTTTCACGACTCTGCGAATTTAGGAGTATCTTTTCCGCACAGATAATATTGGCTCGACCTCTGGCTGATGGGGAGCCAGTGGGATGGTACCCTTTCTCCTTCCCATACCTCACCCGTCCCCCCCCTCCTTTTTTTCTTTTTTTCTTACGTGGTTTTCTTTCCAGTATAACTTTTTCTAATGGTTTTTGTTTCTTCTTCTCTCCTTTTTTCTTTTCTATCTATCTTTTCTTCCCATTGATACATTCAGTATAGGTATTTCCTTTCTACGCCTATACCTTCAGAATTCTAGTGAAAAATTAGACAGGTATCGAAACTCTGAGCTGTGAGTAGATCATTAATTATTTGGGCCCTTTCCCTTTCCCGGTACACCAGTCGATAGACTATTCCAACTAGGCCTCAAGGGTAATGACCCCTTACGTGGTCAACCTGTTAGAAGGGGCCAAGTAATAAAAAATCATTCTGCTGGGGCTGCTTGTCCCTTGACATCAGAACATCTCAAAACCCTGAGAAAGGTTGTATACTTGGTGTTTGGAATTTATTTAGATTGTAGTATATATTGCACCAGAGATAAGCGCAAAAGTAAATTTGCAGCTTTATCTTAAAGTTACAAATAACTTTGTGAATTCTCTTTTTTTTATATTTTATATGTCTAAAAGATTTTGTTAAAAGATTGAATGTATGTCTTTCATATGTTTTTTAAAAAATTTAATAAAAATGAGATTAACCATAGTTAATATTTTAAATATAAACCCCATCACGATCCCAACTTGAAATTTGGTACAGATGTGGCTAGACCCATAAAAGACACATGGGCAGTTTTGGAAATTTTTATTAAAATGTTTTTTTCGGAAATGCGTTTCAAAATGTTGCGTTTGCATTCGCATAGGTAAAAATTAAAATTAAAAAATTTACTCTTGTGCATATCTGGTGAAAGCCTGGACAGTTCTGAGTAGAATGGTGTTTTTATTTTGTTTTCTATCTTATTTTTTAGCCCGAGATAAAAAAATTAAAGTCTTTACCAGGCCAAAATTCACCCTTTTTTAACTTTAAAAATCTGAAAAAAATTAACTGATGAAGAAAAAAATTCCAAAAACTTTTAATTTGTAATTAACTAAAGTAGTACTTCAAAAAGGGAAAAAAAAAAAAAAAAAAATCAAAAGACGTCAGGTAAAAAAAAATATTTCATATTTAGATCATTGATATGGAATGACCCATTGACGCTATTAATAGTAAAATATGTTTAAAATATGATTCCCATTGCGTTTCCCAACTTGAAATTTGGTACAGATGTGGCTAGAGCAAAGCAGACACATGGGCAGTTTTTTGAAATATTTAAAGCGCGCGATTTTTTCGGAAATACGTTTTAAAGTTTTGCGCTTGCGATCACATGGGTAAATATTAACAAAGATCCTCTTGTGACATATCTGATGAAGCCTGTATAGTTCTGGTTGAATGGTGTTTATTTTGTCTCTCTATCTTATTCTAAGCCTTAGTTATGAGGAGAAACGTAAAGGCAGGAAAACAGCGAAATTCACACTTTTTCCGAACTTTGAAAATCATTTAAAAAAAAAAATAAATTTTTTAAAAAATTTTTTCTCTTCACTTTTTGCATTGTCTGACTTGCTTTTTATCAAATAACAAAATCTCAAAAGAATTAAAAATATAGAGGTATAATTCATTGGTTCACTTGACATGGAATGACCCAATGAAGATCCACGATTTATTTCATCCCTTCTTGCGGTCTCTTTTTCTGTGATTTCATGTCTCTTGGTCATTTCTTCATGACACTGAGCACATTAAACTCCTTTACATTAACACAGGTCATATTTAAAAAAACACTTAAAAGATCAATAATTTTCATATAATAGCACTCAGTGAGGGCAAGATAGGCGGACACTAATCTTGAACTCCCAGGGGCGGACCATGACCCCTGGGGGGCCCTGATGCAGGAGCGGGGGGGGGTGCTATGGCCGTCGGGTGGCCCAGGGGAGAGAGGTGCTGCTGGCTGTCGGCGCGGCCGGTGGAGGGGGGGCCGCCGGCGCGCTGCTCTCTCACCTGGTGGCTGCGCCGGCTGTTTGCAGCCATCCTACGATCCGGAGGGGCAAAAGAGAGGAGGGGCGGGATCAGCAGAGGAAGCAGGAAGCTTCTGTTCCTTGCTGCCCTCCCCTCCTTGGCGGCGGGTTGCGGGGGTCGGCTGCGGGCCCCCCCCCCAGGCTTTAAGGGGGCCCCTAGCCGGTCGGGGCCCTGGTGCAGCTGCACCAGCTGCACCACGGTAGTTCCGCCTTGTTGAACTGGCGATGTGGTGGTCTTTTGGTACCCCTGGGGGAGGTGGATGTTATTGTTTCCATGGGACCATTGAAGTTGGTGGTTACTGCCAGAGAAGATAATGTTATAGCATTTATATTGAGGATGGAATATTTAACATAATTGTTAAATATTGCCTATTGGTTCTAACACTATTGTCACGCGCTTGTTGGCGCTGACATTGTTGGATGTTGCTGTGTATGTGGGTTTTTCTTTACGAGCTGCATGGTTGATAGTTGTGAAGGTCCTGGCCTCCTGTGCTGTGCTCCAGAACTGAAGTTACTATGAGGTTCGGCTGCTGGTTGAGGGTTAAAAGTGGGCTCACTGAACTCCCCTCCCCCAGCCTTTAAGTAGCCTTTCCTTCGCCAGGTGGTGCTGCTGATGGAGTCTCCCCTCTATGCCTGGAAACCGTGCTGTGCAGTCTGTGTGGGTTTGTGTGGCTGATGTCCTTGGAAATTGTGTATCCCGTTCTGTGGAGGGAGGATGAGGGGGATTTGGGAGGGCTGGTTTGGAGGAGGTTAGGGGAGGGCTGGAGGCCGAACCTTCTCAACTTCAAGAGAATACCTTCGGGATCAGGGGCCAATTCAGGGTTCCTAGACTAGGGTCAGACTAGTCCTTTCCCCTGGTCACCCTGCCCCTAACTGCCATTCCCTCATTAGCATTCTCATACACCCTGAAACTATACATTGGTGATCTGTTTCATGGGGCCAAGGTTTCATAGTTATACACATTTTATTTACCACAACTAAGTGTAGGGATGATGTGTTTCTTCTCACTCCTTTTCTCCATCAGTGTAAAATAAATCTGTTTGGCAGTAATTTATGGTTTCACATCAATTTTTGAATGCCCCGAAATGTCAGCTTTTATTGTCGGCTTCACTTAAAGGGCCCGGGTTCACACCACGATTATCGGGGTCCGGGGCTGTCCCATGTGAAACCGGACAGCCCTGAATCCGATTTTTGCCCCTATTGTATCCCTATGGGGCTGGATGGCGGTGATTTGCCATCCCCTTTTGTGCCATCCAGGAGGATCGGCAGATTTCGTTTTTTTTGCCCGGGCACAAAATCTGAGCTTGCAGCATTTTTTGTGTCCGGGGCAATAATCGGACAAATCGGATCCTCCCGGAATCCGACGCAATCCAGCATCCCGTAAACATGGGGGTCTATGGGGGGCCGGATACGTCAAAAAATCAGGACCGTTTCCCGGGGCGCCGAGTGCTGAATGAGCGGCGGGTTTGAAATTCAAGCCGCGCTCGTTCAGCACCTGCACAGTGCAGCTAAAGAGCCTCTGGCTGAAAATTTCAGCACCTGGAGAGCTCCAGACACTATGCTGAAATGTCAGCACTTGGACAGCGGCAGCCGCGCACAGGGAGGATTCCGGCAGAAAACACGAAAGAGGGCAAATGCTCCCCGGGTTTTGTTTTCTCTGGGCTGTCAGGTTCTGTCGGTGCTTCCTGCAAAACACCGGGCAGAACCTGACAGTCCAAACAACGTGGGTGTGAAGCCGGCCTAAGGATATATTGCTTCAACATGAATTTACAGCTAATATTTTTAAATCAGCAAAGCGGGTTTAAAGGGTGTGTTCACATCGTGATTTTTTTTTGTCTGTGGGGATGCTGTTTTTTGCAGGATCCCATGGACAGGATCGGATGTGGCCTACAGATGCCATTTCTTTTTTAAAACATGAAGTTTTATTGAAAGTTTTGGAAGGTTTCATAACCAAAAAATCAGGAGCATTCAATACATATTTAAACTCAACATACAAAATAAAGAAGACTAACCAGGGAAGGAGGGAGGGGAGGGGGGGGGGGGGTAGAAGCTGCAGTAAAATCGTACATAATTCAATAACAGAGGTGTTTTTTATTAGAGCGCTTTACTTATTTGGACCAGATTATGCCAGAGGTCACCCCCGGGTCCCACCACCCCAGACCCCAGTTTCCTTTTATTGTGTGGGACAGGGTCAACTTATGCTGAAAGTGAGTGTTGAGGCAGACAAGTACATCCGCAGCAGTAGGAGTCACAGGGATTTCAGCAAGCCGCAATACATTGCCTCACGAAATCAACACATTACTGTTTGATGGGTCTTAAAGGGCCAGGAATGGCATTTCAATCCAATACCCAGCAGTGCAAACTGTGGCAGGAGGGGATTAGGGATTCCAGTAATTCCCAGTAATTACGTTCACATCTCTCCAAAATGTACGTACACCGGGCAGTACCACCAAAATGCGGGGAGTCTCAATCACCAGGCACCCCTTCCAACAATGGGGTGTGCCCGGTCGGAGATGAGATGAATTGGCTATTCTCTCCGGGGGGATGGTACCCCTGCTTTTGGGTCTTCCTAGATTGCTCCAAAAGTGTTATACATGTGGAGTAAAGGGCAGCATGAACTGCTGCCGCCTGCCAGTCCTCAAGTGAGGCAGAAAAGGAAAAAGACCCTCCCATTTAGACATTAGGGAAGTTTTACCTCCCCCTCAGGTTTCAGTAGGGCTCTGTTCATTATGGAGGTTCCATGTCTAGCATGTGATCATTTTTTATAAATATCTGCAAGGTTGAGTAATAGAGGCAAAATCTGGGGACAGGCCATTCCAGGGTATTCAAAAAATGCCTAAGCTGGAGATATCTAAAGAAGGTGGAGTTAGGCAGACCCCATTCCGAAACCAGTGTCGAAAAATTGTTCCAGACGCCGATGAATCCTTAAGGTCTGATAGCTGCAACACCACCGTTTTTCCCAATCCTTTCAAAATATAAGTTCTGAAAAATGAATGCACGCTGCAGTGAGGGAAATGTAACGGTATAAGAAGGGAAAAAAGGGTCTGCCCACCTGCGGACCATATCCTAAGTAAATTTGTCATAGTTCTTTAAAACAGTTTGGGGTGATTTGTGACTCAAAAAAATTCATTTTTATAGAAGCCGAGTGGGGCCCAGCCGGGGATGATTCCAATTCTATCTGCATCCATCTAGATCTGAGAGAGTTAGACCCCCAGTGTGCCGCTGCCCCCGGAACCGCAGCTCTGGCGTAAGCCGCAATTTCTGGGAATCCCCATTTCCCCTCTAGCATAAGGCAAGGAGAGGACCCTCTAGCAATCCCAGGAGGTCTGCCACTCCAAATGAATTTGCTTAGCGCTGCTTGGACCGGGGCGAGGTACCTGGGGGGAATCTGCAAGGGAAAAGACACCGCAAAAGGTTTCAGGATCCGCGGGGGGAGGACAATCTTAAAATATCTGGATTCTGGCCATCCCAAAAGAGCTGCATTCCCGAGGGTCTATCAAAATTCTGTTGAATGTTGTTCGTAATTTTATCCCAATTATGCTTTATTATCCCTGACAACCTGGAGATCCATAACCCAAAAAACATTAAAACCTTCCCGAGGGCCCCGTGAAAGGGAAAGAGGTTTTGGGAGAATAGTTGCTCTGTTTTGGGAGGGTGGAGGGGGAATATAGACGATTGGAGAGATTTAGCTTATAGTATGATGCTGATTAAATTCTTCAAAAACGAGGAGGACATGGGGTAGGGAGGTATGCAAGTCAGTGCAGAAAAATACCACGTCATTGGCATATAGTCCAATTTTGTGTTCAAGATTCCCAACTGCCCCCCCCCTAATTCCTGGGTGTGTACGAACTATGAAGCTAATGGCTCCATTATGAGAGAAAATATAAGGGGGGAAGTGGACCCGCCCTGGCGGGTACCCTTTGTATGGTAAATCGGGGGGGAAAGAAATCCCCATGCACTAGCTGCCGCACAGGGATTAGAATAGGGGGGCCCTAATAGCATCCCCAATCGGTCCCTGGAATTCCAAACTTCAAGAGGACCCCCTCCAAGTATCCCCAGTGACCCTGTCAAGGCCTTCTCTGCGTCTAGAGACAAGAGTGCACTGGGGACCCTTTTTCCCCTCGAGCAGATCCAGAAGATCCAGGAGTCTGGCGTTACCGTCAGAGGTCTGACGCTCTGGGACGAATCCAACCTGGTCCCGTTGAATCAAGGAGGGGAGGATACCCAGAGAGGGAGGCTAACAATTTGGCATAGATTTTTAAAAACACAATGAAGTAGTGATATGGGCCTAAAGGTCTCCGCAGTAGTGAGCGGTTTTCACGGCTTGGGAATTGTGGTTATTAACGCCTCAAGACCATCAGGCCGGATGGAACCCTCCCGCTGCCAAAAGGGGAAATAATTTAAGAAGATTTAAAGGGGGCAGTAAAAAAGTAAAAGGGGGTTGTAATATGCAATTTTGAGAACCGTTGGGGCCAGGAGAGGTGCGCTTTTTAATGGACTTGATGACCGAGACAATCTCTTTTTTCAGTGATAGGGGCATTTAAGAAAGGCCAACTGATCAGTGGAGAGAGTGGGAAGGTTAAACTTTAGAAAGGATGATTGTTTTAGATCAGTGGAAGGCTGGACAGTGTCCACGACTCCTCAGAATTGTACAAGGTGCTGTAATAGTTGCCTAATTTCTCCGCTAATTGGACAGGATTACGAATAATGGAACCTGAATTATATGTATACTAGTAATTTTGGCCTGTGATTCCCTTTTTTTGATTCTCCTGGCCAGGAGGGCCCCGGCCCTGTCCCCCATGCTGTAGTATTTGGAGTTAGTTTTCCTTAGGTATTTCTCTGCCGTTACCAATAAGCATGCCCTCAGTGACCGTTAGCCTCCGTTAACTCATCCTGGTGGATTTCTAAGGAGAGGTTCTATAAGCAAGGTCAAGGAGCTTAATCCTAGCAGGAGAGCCGTACCTTTGCCTCCGTTCCCGTTTAACTCGGGAGGCCAATTGGATTTAGGGACCCCCTGAGGACGATTTTTGGGCCAACCAGAGAGTCTCCGGCCCAACCTCATCATTTCATTGCATAAGAAGTATTTCTCTATCTGCGTCCCTATATGCTGAGTATGAGAGGAGTTTTTAAGAGATATTTTATTCAGTCTCCCGCGAGTGGGGGGCCCAATGGAAGCAGGGTCAGCTATTCCAGTGAGATCTTGTGCGTGATCAGACCAAGAGATTGTCGCAATTTCTGCGGCTTTCACAGTGGGTTATCAAGGAGTCGTTTTTACTAGGAAATAGTCGAACCTGCTTAAAGTGCCATGCGTGAAGACATGAATGTGTATTCTCGGTCAGTGGGATGGGACAGCGCCAAATGTCGTTTCAAATTGGGATGGGCAACAAGGGCCCCCAAGTCACCCCGGGGAAAGTCGAGGGATTGGAAAGTCAAGCGTCTCTCCCTGGGCGCGTTGAGGTCCCAGCCACCAACCTACATCCCCTAGCATGAGAGGCCAAGGGCCGAGAGGAAGTCTCTAAGAAAGGCACTTTGCCCCTTTTTCGGGGCCCTACACAGAAGATAAAGTGTAGTATACATTATTAAGAAGACCAATGACAATTATGTAACGGCCCTCAGGGTCAGCAATCTCAGTGATGAGGAAAAGTCAACATTTTTGTGAATAAAAAATGGCCACTCCTGCACGTTTACAGTCAGCAGAGGCAAAAAAACTGGGTAGGGAAATTTACGAGATGCCATTCTGCGGCAGTCCTCACGCAGCAGATGATTCTTGCCCTCACCCCCTGCTCTGCCCACTGACCCCCACTCTGCCCCTGACCCTGCCCACTCACCCCCACTCTGCACACTGACCCCACTCTGCCACTGCTCTGCCCACTGACCCCCACTCTGACCACTGGCCCCCACTCTGCCCCTCACCCCCAAACTCTGCCCACTCACCCCCCTACTCTTCCCCCTGAACCCTCTCTGCCCCCTCACCCCCACTCTGCACACTGACCCCCACTCTGCCCCTGCTCTGCCCACTGACCCCCACTCTGACCACTGGCCCCCACTCTGCCCACTCACCCCCAAACTCTGCCCACTCACCCCCCACTCTTCCCCCTGAACCCCTCTCTGCCCCCTCACCCCCCACTCTGCACACTGACCCTCTCTCTGCCCCTGACCCTGCTCTGCCCACTCACCCCCACTCTGACCACTGACCCTCACTCTGCCCCACTCACCCCCAAACTCTGCCCATCTCACCCCCCTAACTCTCCCCCTGACCCCCCTCTTTGCCCCCTCACCCCCACTCTGCACACTGACCCCCACTCTGCCCCTGACCCTGCTCTGCCCACCCACCACCACTCTGACCATTGACCCCCACTCTGACCCTGCCCACTCACCCCCACTCTGACCACTGACCCCAACTCTGCCCACTCACCCCCCAACTCTGCCCACTCACCCCCCAACTCTGCCCACTCACCCCCCAACTCTGCCCACTCACCCCCTCTGCCCCCCTCACCCCCACTCTGCCCCTGCTCTGCCCACTGACCCCCACTCTGACCACTCACCCCCACTCTGACCACTCACCCCCAAACTCTGCCCACTCACCCCCTCTCTGCCCCCTCACCCACATTCTGCCCACTCACCCCCTCTCTGCTCACTCACCCCCTCTCTGTCCACTCACCCACCATTATGCCCACTGACCATGCTCTGCCCACTCACCCTGCTCGCCCCATTGACCCCTCACACTGGCCACTCATCCTGCTCTGCCTACTCACCCCCCACTGACCCCTCACACTGACCCTGCTCTGCCCACTGACCCCTCACTGACCCTGCTCTGCCCACTCACCCTGCTCAGCCCACTGACCCCTCACACTGCCCACTGACCCTCCTCTGCCCACTGAACATGCTCTGCCCACTGACCCCTCTATGCCCACTCACCCTGCTCTGCCCACTGACCCCTCACACACCCCACTGACCCTGCTCTGCCCACTCACCCCTCACACTGACCCTGCTCTGCCCACTGACCCCTCACACTGCCCACTGACCCCTCACACTGCCCACTCACGCCTCACACTGCCCACTGAACATGCTATGCCCACTTACCCCTCACACTGCCCACTGACCATGCTCTGGCCACTGACCCCTCACACTGCCTACTGACCCTGCTCTGCTCATTTACTCCCGCTCTGCCCACTCACCCCCGCTCTGCCCACTCGCCCCTGCTTTTACCACTCACCCTGGCCTGCCCACTGACCACCCTCTGTTCACTCACCCCCCGCTCTGCCCTTTCACCATGCCCACTGACCCCTGCTCTGCCAACTGACCGTGCCCACTCACCCATGCTCTACCCACTCACCCTTCTCTGCCCACTCACTGTGCCCACTGACCGCCGCTCTGCCCACTAACCCCTGTTCTGCCCACTGACTGTGCCCAATAACCCTTGCTATGCCCACTAAACCCTGCTCTGCCCACTCACCCCCGCTCTGCCCGCTGACCCCTGCTCTGCTCACTGACTGTGCCCACTCACCCCTGCTCTGCCCACTCACCCCTGCTCTACCCACTGATTTTTCCCACTAACCCCTGCTGTGCCTACTGACTGTGCCCACTGACCCCTGCTCTGCCCAATCACTCTGCCCATTAACCCCTGCTCTGACCACTGACCCCCGCTATGACCCTGCTCTGACCACTGATGCCCCAATCCTGCTCACTGACCATGCTCTGCCCATTCACCCCCCACTCTGCCCACTCACCCCCGCTCTGCCCTCTGACCCTGCTCTGCCTACCTACCCCCCCCCCTCTGGCTACTGACCATGCCCACTGACCACAGCTCTGCCCACAGACCCCAGCTCTGCCTACTGACCCTGCTCTGACTACTGATTATGCCCACTGACCCCTGCTCTGCCCAATGACTCTGCCCACTAACCCCTGCTCTTCCCACTCATCCCCCACTCTGCCCACTGACCCCCGCTTTGCCCACTCACCCCCAGCAGATCGGTTTCCCAGCCAACGACAGCTCCTGTCCTGCCACCTACAAGACGGGTGGAGCGAGCCGCCGCAGGGTAAGTATCCTCACTGAGGTTTTTTTATTTTTATTATCACCATGAAGGGGAGGGGGTGTGGCAGCCCCAGAGGGAGGGCGGCCGCAGACACTGGAGGCCCAGAGGGACGGGTGCCGCGGGGAGCGGAAGGGGTCAGGAGGAGCGCCTCCATCCTGCCCCCCCTATCCATCCTGCCCCCCCTATCCATCCTGCCCCCCAACACCATCCTGCCCCCCCGACTCCATCCCGCACCCCCACCACCATCCTCACCCCCCGCCAACATCCTGCCCCGCCCCCTACATCCTCCCCCCTCCCCCACCACCATCCTGCCCTGCCATCTCCATCCTGCCCTGCCGCCTCCATCCTGCCCTGCCTTCTCCATCCTGCCTCGCTCTGTCCATCCTGCGCCACTCACCTCCATCCTGCCCCTCCGTCTCCATCCTGCCCCTCCGTCTCCATCCTGCCCCTCCGTCTCCATCCTGCCCCTCCGTCTCCATCCTGCCCCTCCGTCTCCATCCTGCCCCTCCGTCTCCATCCTGCCCCGCCGCCTCCATCCTGCCCCGCCGCCTCCATCCTGCTCCGCCCCCTCCATCCTGCTCCGCCCCCTCCATCCTGCTCCGCCCCCTCCATCCTGCTCCGCAACCCACCATCCTGCCCCCCTTGCACCTTCCTGCCCCCCTTGCACCTTCCTGCCCCGCTCACTCCATCCTGCCCCGCTCGCTCCATCCTGCCCCGCTCGCTCCATCCTGCCCCGCTCGCTCCATCCTGCCCCGCTCGCTCCATCCTGCCCCGCTCGCTCCATCCTGCCCTGCTCGCTCCATCCTCACCCCCGCTGTTCTTGCTCCCCCGCCTCCATCCTGCCCTCACGCTTACTCATCCTGCCCCGCTTGCTCCATTCTGCTCATCTGCCTCCATCCTGCTCCTCCCGCTCCATCCTGCTCAATCCTGCCCCTTCGGCTTCATCCTGCTCCTCCGCCTCCATCCTGCCCCGCTCAATCCATCCTGCCCCCCGCTCTTCTTGCTCCCCCGCCTCCATCCTGCCCCGCTCGCTCCATCCTGCCCCCCCGCCTCCATCCTGCCCCCCCGCCTCCATCCTGTTGCCCCGCCTCCATCCTGTTGCCCCGCCTCCATCCTGTTGCCCCGCCTCCATCCTGTTGCCCCGCCTCCATACTCTTTCCCCACTCGCTCCATTCTGCCCCCCCAACACAATCCTGCCCCCCCTCACCTCCTCAGCTGATTGCTTGCCCAGGCAACTACAGGTCCTAAAGGCCTGTAGGACCTACAAGGCGGAGGCGGAGCGAGCCGCCGGACAGGTGAGTATCCTCACTGAGGATTTTTTTATTTTTACTGTGGACGACCGGGGGCCAGGAGGAGTGGGGGACCGCGGTCACCGCAGTATTGCCATATACCAGAGTGCTGCTATACATGTGCTATAATGTACTGCCATATACCATAGTGCTGCTATACATGTACTGTAATGTACCGCCATATACCATAGCACTGCTATACATGTACTGTAATGTACCGCCATATACCATAGTGCTGCTATACATGTGCTATAATGTACCACCATATACTATAGTGCTGCTATACATGTACTGTAATGTACCGCCATATACTATAGTGCTGCTATACATTTACTATAATCTACCGCCATATACTATAGTGCTGCTATACATGTGCTCTAATTACCACCATATACCATCGTACTGCTATATATATATCTTATATATAAAAACCGAAGGCCACTTCCCGCCAATCCGCTCAACTTCCGTGATGGCCTGCGCCCTGTGTCAAAGACCGCAACCGCAAGTACCAGACCCACGAGCGGTGAGCGCATAGCGCTCACCGCGAGCCGCTGACAAAATGGCACAGCGCCTCGCCATGGGCGCTAAAGCGCCACCACTCCCCGTTATCCCGCCACCGGCCCTGCACAGAGCCCCGTCTGCGCCCACCCACATCCGGCCCACAGCCCTGCTGCTCACCGCCCACTCTCCATCAGGGACCGCCATCCCGCCACTGGCTCCGCACACAGCCTGCTGTGCGCCCACCAACATGCGGGAACCGGCCCGGACCGGCCCACACTCCGGTGTGCGGCCTCCGCCGGCACCGCTCCCAGTCCTGCCACTCTCTCCACACACCCGGTCACTCTCCTCCATCACGGAGCTAGCCCCGCCCGCACTCCGGGCCCGGCCTCCGGAACCGCCGCCAGCCTTGCCGCTGACCGCCAACAGCCCAGTGAGTGTTCAGCCCTCCAGCCTCCGTTATCCTCTGCCCCCCCAGCCTCCGCTCTCCTCTGCCCCCCCAGCCTCCGCTCTCCTCTGCCCCCCCAGCCTCCGCTCTCCTCTGCCCCCCCAGCTTCCGCTTTCCTCTGCCCCCCCCAGCCTCCGCTCTCCTCTGCCCCCCCCAGCCTCCGCTCTCCTCTGACCCCCCAGCCTCCGCTCTCCTCTGACCCCCCAGCCTCCGCTCTCCTCTGACCCCCCAGCCTCCGCTCTCCTCTGACCCCCCAGCCTCCGCTCTCCTCTGACCCCCCAGCCTCCGCTCTCCTCTGACCCCCCACGCCTCCGCTCTCCTCTGACCCCCCAGCCTCCGCTCTCCTCTGACCCCCCAGCCTCCGCTCTCCTCTGACCCCCAGCCTCTCCTCTGCCCCCCAGCCTTCCCCCCTCCTCTGCCCCCCCAGCCTCCGCTCTCCTCTGCCCCCCCAGCCTCCGCTCTCCTCTGCCCCCCCAGCCTCCGCTCTCCTCTGCCCCCCCAGCCTCCGCTCTCCTCTGCCCCTCAGCCTCCGCTCTCCTCTGCCCCCCCAGCCTCCGCTCTCCTCTGCCCCCCCAGCCTCCGCTCTCCTCTGCCCCCCCAGCCTCCGCTCTCCTCTGCCCCCCCAGCCTCCGCTCTCCTCTGCCCCCCCAGCCTCCGCTCTCCTCTGCCCCCCCAGCCTCCGCTCTCCTCTGCCCCCCCAGCCTCTGCTCTCCTCTGCCCCCCAGCCTCCGCTCTCCTCTGCCCCCCAGCCTCCGCCCCCTCCCTCCTCTGACCCCTCCCTCCTCTAACCCCTCCAGTTTCTGCCTCCTCTGCCTCCTCCCTCCTTTCCCCCTCCAGCCTCTGCCCCCTCCAGCCTGTGCTGCACTCACTGCTGACCACTGAGCCACCGTATACTCTGCTAACCACTGAGCCGCCTGTATACACACAATTAATTTCACAGCACTCCCCTATTACTAAATAAACTCTATATAGATTCTAGACTACCCGATTCTTTAGAATCGGGCCACCATCTAGTAACTTAATAAGCTTTCAAGTATCCTTTACTAAGACGTGTAGTAGAGGTGCCACAAGGACACTAAACTTCAGGAAGGCAAATTTCCAACGGTTGAGAGATGATCTTAGTGCAATAAACTGGGACGATGTCCTGAGACATAAAAGTACACAACACAAATGGGAGATGTTTATTAGCATCATGAATAGGACCTGTGCACAATATATACCCTATGGGAATAAGCATGCTAGAAATAGGAGGAAACCACTATGGCTAAATAAAGCGGTAAGAAGTGCAATAAGTGACAAAAAGAAAGCATTTAGGGAATTACAGCAAGTAGGTAGTGATGAGGCATTAAATAAATACAGAAAATTAAATAACATTTGTAAAAAGCAAATCAAGGCAGCAAAGATTGAGACAGAGAGACTCATTGCCAGAGAAAGTAAAAAGAATCCCAAAATATTTTTTAACTACATAAATAGTAAGAAACTAAAAAATGATGGTGTTGGCCCCTTTAAAAATAGTCTGGGTGAAATGGTGGATGAGGATGAGGAAAAAGCCAATATGCTAAATGACTTTTTTTCAACAGTATTTACACAAGAAAATCCCATGACAGACAATATGATCAGTGATAACAAAAATTCTCAATTAAACGTCACCTGCTTAACCCAAGAGGAAGTACGGCATTGTCTAAAAATCACTAAAATTGACAAATCCCCGGGCCCAGATGGGATACACCCCAGAGTGCTGCAGGAATTAAGTACTGTCATAGATAGACCATTATTTTTAATATTTAAAGATTCCATAATAACAGGGTCTGTACCACAGGACTGGCGTATAGCAAATGTGGTGCCAATATTCAAAAAGGGGACAAAAACTGAACTTGGAAATTATAGGCCAGTAAGCTTAACCTCTACTGTGGATAAAATCCTAGAGGGTTTTCTAAGAGATGCTATACTGGAGTATCTGAAGAAAAATAACCTCATGACCCATTATCAACATGGTTTTACGAGGGACCGTTCCTGTCAAACTAATCTAATAAGCTTCTATGAAGAAGTAAGTTCTGGACTGGACCAAGGAAATGCAGTGGATGTGGTGTATATGGACTTTTCAAAAGCTTTTGATACGGTGCCACACAAAAGGTTGATACATAAAATGAGGGCAATGGGGATAGGGGAAAATATGTGTAAGTGGGTTAAGAACTGTCTTAGTGATAGGAAACAAAGGGTGGTTATTAATGGAACACACTCAGAATGGGTCACAGTTAACAGTGGGGTACCACAGGGGTCAGTGTTGGGCCCGCTTCTATTTAATATATTTATTAATGACCTTGTAGGGGGCATACAGAGTAGAATCTCAATATTTGCAGATGACACTAAACTCTGCAGGGTAATCAATACAGAGGAGGACAATTTTATATTACAGGAGGATTTATGTAAACTGGAAGCTTGGGCTGCTAAATGGCAAATGCGCTTTAATGGGGATAAATGTAAAGTCATGCACTTGGGCAGAGGAAACAAAAGGTATAATTATGTGCTTAATTGTAAAACACTGGGCAAAACTGTCACTGAAAAAGACCTGGGTGTATGGGTAGATGACAAACTCACATTTAGTGGCCAGTGTCAGGCAGCTGCTGCAAAGGCAAATAAAATAATGGGATGCATTAAAAGAGGCATAGATGCTCATGAGGAGAACATAATTTTACCTCTATACAAGTCACTAGTGCGACCACACTTAGAATACTGTGTACAATTCTGGTCTCCGGTGTATAAGAAAGACATAGCTGAACTAGAGCGGGTCCAGAGAAGAGCGACAAAGGTCATTAGAGGACTAAGGGGTCTGTAATACCAAGACAGGTTATTAAACTTGGGGTTATTTAGCTTGGAAAAACGAAGGCTTAGGGGTGATCTTATAAGAATGTATAAATATATGAGGGGGCAGTACAGAGACCTTTCTAATGATCTCTTTACTCTTAGGCCTGAGACTGGGACAAGGGGGCATCCTCTACAGAGACAGGGACAAGGGGGCGTCCTCTACAGAGACAGGGACAAGGGGGCGTCCTCTATAGAGACGGGGACAAGGGGGCATCCTCTACAGAGACGGGGACAAGGGGGCATCCTCTATAGAGACGGGGACAAGGGGGCATCCTCTACAGAGACGGGGACAAGGGGGCATCCTCTACAGAGACTGGGACAAGGGGGCGTCCTCTACGTGTGGAGGAAAGAAGGTTTAATCATAATCACAGACGCGGATTCTTTACTGTAAGAGCAGTGAGACTATGGAACTCTCTGCCACATGATGGTGTAATGAGTGAGTCACTACTAACATTTAAGAAGGGCCTGGATGCCTTTCTTGAAAACTCTAATATTACCAGTTATACATACTAGATTCTTTGATAGGGCGTTGATCCAGGGAATTAGTCTGATTGCCGTATCTGGAGTCAGGAAGGAATTTTTTCCCCCAATGTGGAGCTTAGTGTTGCCACATGGGTTTTTTTTTGCCTTCCTCTGGATCAACATGTTAGGCTATGGGTTGAACTAGATGGACTTAAAGTCTTCCTTCAACCTTAAAAACTATGTTACTATGTTACTATGTATGCAGCGGTGTGCAGGCTGCTGTATGCAGCGGTGTGCAGGCTGCTGTATGGAGCGGTGTGCAGGCTGCTGTATGGAGCAATGTGCAGGCTGCTGTATGGAGCGGTGTGCAGGCTGCTGTATGGAGAGGTGTGCAGGCTGCTGTATGGAGCGGTGTGCAGACCGCTATATGGAGCGGTGTGCAGACTGCTGTATGGAGCAATGTGCAGGCTGCTGTACGGAGCGGTGTGCAGGCTGCTGTATGGAGCGGTGTGCAGATCGCTATATGGAGCGGTGTGCAGATCGCTATATGGAGCGGTGTGCAGATCGCTATATGGAGCGGTGTGCAGGCTGCTGTATGGAGCGGTGTGCAGATCGCTATATGGAGCGGTGTGCAGATCGCTATATGGAGCGGTGTGCAGGCTGCTGTATGGAGCGGTGTGCAGGCCGCTATGTGGAGCGGTGTGTAGGCTGCTCTATGGACAGCCCCGCCAACCAATCACGCTAGCGCTAGCGACTCTGTCCAAACTCCGCCCAATAGTCACCTGACTCTGATGTGACTGTGACGTATAGGGAAGTGAGAGAACGGGAGTGCGGGTGCAGCACCGCCGGCCACGGTGCCTGCACACCGCTCCATAGGGTGAGCGCGGGGCCCTTAAATTAATTTAACAATAATGATATACATAACCGTTAATTAATATTTAAGGCCTTAATAATGTCCCTGACATCTCAGTAATATTCCCCAGGACTACGGCTGCCTTCACATCACCATTTTTGCCATCTGAGTGTATCAGTGTCACATCGGATACACTCAGATGCGATTTTGCCTCCCATGTATCCCTATGGGGCTCGGATACACTCGGATGCGATTTTGCCTCCCATGTATCCCTATGCAGCTCGGATACACTCGGATGCGATTTTGCCTCCCATGTATCCCTATGGGGCTTGGATACACTCGGATGTGATTTTGCTCCCATGTATCCCTATGGGGCTCGGATACACTCGGATGTGATTTTGCTCCCATGTATCCCTATGGGGCTCGGATGGCTCCTTTTTGACATCCGATTTAAGCACAATCCGTTACTTTCCAATTTAGTCACGGAGCCAAAATGTCAGCTGCTTCGTGTCACCTGACCGCCTGTGTGACATCACCAGAGGTCCTGTCCCCGGCAGATGGAGACCGTCACATCACCGGAGCCGCCGCAAAGGTAAAGGATCCTCTAAGAGAACTTTTATTATTTTTAACATATCGGAGGTGTGAAAACAGGGGGGGAGAGGATAGAGGACAGGGGGGGATGATAGAGGACAGGGGGGGATGATAGAGGACAGGTGGAGAGGATAGAGGACAGGGGGGAGAGGATAGAGGACAGGGGGGAGAGGATAGATGACAGGGGAGAGGATAGAGGACAGGGGGGAGAGGATAGAGGACAGAGGGGAGAGGATAGAGAACAGGGGGGAGAGGATAGAGAACAGGGGGGAAATGATAGAGGACACGGGGGAGATGATAGAGGACACGGAGGAGATGATAGAGGACACGGGGGAGAGGATAGAGGACACGGGGGAGAGGATAGAGGACACAGGGGAGAGGATATGAAGCGATGGCTGGGAGGACCACCGCGGTGCAGAATAAGGTACGATACACAAGATGGGAGTGCAAACCACAAGGGTGAATTTATTAACAGGCGGGGAAAGATATGAAGGAAGGTTCAAGCAGGGGTAAACAGTGGCAAAAACGAGATTTAACAAACTGTTCGTTTTCTCTAGTTGGTCCGCTCAATAGCACGGTTCTCCAACTATCACAAGTTGAGAGCACACAGGTAAATTCACAAAAGCAAAGTACAATACTACTCTACGTATAACCTTTCTGGCCTCCTACACAGGCCACACGGCTGCCGTGTTCTATCTACTGAAGCCTATTCTAAACCCTGAAAGGTGCACAATATTCAACTCACAGTGATGCAGGGATTTGGATGCAGTCCCGGGGGCCCCCAACAACAGCAGTCCGATCCGAAGATGCACACGGTTCCTGTCTCGAGTCGATGAGCTGCAAATCTTCTCCTTGCTTCTGACTCTCACTGGATCCCAGGCATGTCTCTGTGTCTCACTTTCATTTCACAAGAAAAACTGCCGTCCTGTCCCAGTCACACAGACGGTCTCCTTCTCTTCACACATCCACCGACTGCTCCAAAAACACACTCTCCGAAGGGGTAAAACAGGACATACCATCATCCCACACCTGGGGGGGTTTTCTGTCTCTTAAAGTGGCAGTGTGTTTCTTACTGTCCACCACAGGCACAGTTTTCTTAAAGTGGCAACGCTTCTCTTACTGTCCATAGCAGTAGCACCCCCAATATGCCTCCCTACTTAATGATGGTCGTCCTCGGCCATCACAACATCAGGCCCACAGTGTAATGACGGAATGTTCAATGTGAACACAGCATCTGTGGAGGAGACAACAACGGCAATACAGCAGACTGAGTACATTGTTCAACATATCGGATTGGTGGAACCTCTGCAGTAGACCTCTGAGACCTTCTAAGATCTTGACTATCAGGCCAGGCTTGGCTAACTCCCGGGGGAACACCTGCTGCAGGAGCCACAGTGGAATCTTGGCTGGCCTCTTCTTCACGTGGCGGTAGGGGCTCATCCATGGAATCCCCGCTTCTGGAAGGCTGAGGGTCCCCCACTATGTTGGGGACTGTCCACCAGTCATCGTCGACTTCACACACAGGTGACATGAGTTCAGGGAGCGGGGCAGAGACTGTAGGAGATATTGGCGTAGGAGAAGCTTCGGACCGGCATGGTCGCAGCATATTTCTGTGTAGTACTCTAGGGCCGGACGCCCCATTCTCAACTTGCACCTTGTAGACTGGGCCATCAGCATAAACCCATCCAATTACTCTGTAGGGTTGTACTTCCCATCTCTCACTCAGTTTGCCCTTGGGGCGCTTCTCTCTGACTAGTACTCGATCTCCAGGTTGCAGCGGTATTTCCTGAATCGGTTTAGGGCTCGTATGTTCTTTCTTCTGTAGCTGTTGACCGGCCAACCGACGGATCGTTTGTAATCGTTGTCGATGTTCTTTCACCCACGAAGTGACAGTTCGTTCCATGAAATCTCTGGCTGCTCCAAATTCAGCTCGATGATGTCTCACCCAGCTCTTGCAAAGAGCAACAGATATGGGGTGTAACCCGTAGTGGAGTGAACTCGGTTATTGTAGGCCCAGACCAATTCCGGCCAACATGCTTTCTTATCTTCCTCCAATGTCCGCAGCATCTGAAGTAGGGTTCGGTTGAAGCGTTCACATGCTCCATTGCCTTGGGGGTGGTAAGGTGTAGTCCGAGATCGCTCGATGCCATACATACGATAGAGTTCCTCCATCGCCTTGCCTTGGAAACATGCCCCTTGATCGGAGTGGATTCGCTTTGGGCATCCATACACCCGGATAAAGTCTTGGCAGACAGCCCGTGCCGCCGACTCTGCAGTCTGATCTCTAGTCGGGGTGACTACAGCGAACTTGGAGAAATGGTCAGTCATAACCAAACAGTATTGTAGCCCCCGAGCTGAGTGTCCCACGAGGAGATAATCAATCATCAAGATTTCTAGCGGTTCTTTGGTCTGTATGGTCTGAACGGGTGCCCTCTGTTCGGTGCTTTTCATGAGGTCGCATACTCGACATCGCCAGCAAACCTCTTCTACCACAGACTCCAATCGAGGGCAGTACACGTACCGCTGTAACCATTGGTAGGTCTTTGCAGGTCCGAAGTGAGCGCCAAACTCTTGAGCCATTTTTCCGGGGATGACCACCTGCCATCTTGTTTCTATTTCTTTTGGCTGTTGTCTCTTACGATATAACACTGATTCTCGAACTTCTAGTCTATCCCACTGGTGTAAGACGCTCTTCATCTCGGCGTCCAGGTTAGCCCTTTCTTGCTTGCCGGGCTTCTGCTTCTCAGCTACCCAGTGTTTCATCTGTTGTAGCCCTTCGTCTGCAGCTTGAGCACGTCCCCATTCTTCATTGGTTCTTCCCAGGGACCGGGGCAGTGTGCAAGCCTCCCTACTTAATTGTGACGCAACCACTGGGGGCCCAAACTTGCTAAAGTCTGGCATTTCTTCCTCCTCTAGTTGTTCATCGAGATCCCCCACTGGGATCTCCACCGTCACTCTTGACAGTCCATCCGCATTTGCGTTTTCGGTGGCGGGACGATAACAGATGGTAAAGTCGAACTTTGCAAGGCGAGCCACCCACCGTTGTTCCAAGGCTCCCAATTTAGTATTCTCAAGGTGGGCCAGAGGATTATTGTCTGTTCGGACCTGGATCTTGGTCCCTGTCAGGAAGCCAGCAAATTTCTCTGTCATGGCCCACACTAGGGCCAGGAGCTCTAGTCGAAAGGAGCTATAATTGTGGGGGTTTCTTTCGTTGTCCCGCAGGGACCTACTGGCGTAGCCGATGACTCTCTCATGTCCATTCTGTATCTGAGACAATACTGCACCGAGTCCATGAAGGCTACCATCCGTGTACAGAAGGAATGGTCGGTCGAAGTCCGCGTAGGCTAGGATCGGGGCTGAAGTAAGGGCATTCTTCATAGCCTGAAAAGCCTCATCTTGTCTCTGAGCCCAAAGGATGCCCTGGTTCTTTGACACTCCGGCGGTCCCCCTCAGCAGCTCATTCAAAGGACCCGCCACCTTTGCAAAGTCTTTGACGAACCGGCGGTAATACCCGGTGAGTCCAAGAAATGCCTTGAGTTCTCTCACCGTTTCAGGGAGTGGCCACTTCTGGATGGCCGCCACCTTTTCTGCAGAGGGCAGGACTCCATCTTGTGAAACTGTGTGGCCCAGATACTCGATCTCTTTCTTGAAGAGGTGGCAGTTTTTTGGTTTCACCTTCAGGTTATGAGCCTGTAGTCTTCCGAGTACCTGTCCAAGCCGGTCAAGGTGTTCTTTGAACGAGGCCGAAAACACGATGATATCATCCAGATAGATCAGAGTAGCTTCGAAATTTAAGTCCCCCAAGCACTTTTCCATCAGTCGTTGGAAC
>JARQOC010000988.1:0-53783 GCA_033576535.1 Allobates femoralis | reverse complement strand
TAAGACAATTCAAATAATAATTATAATAAAGATAACAATAAAACCTGTCTTCAATGTCCTCTAATCAGAGAAAAATACAAATGCATCTATATATCAATAGTCATGGCAGAGAGAGAGAGAGAGATAGAAAGAGATAGTGAGAGAAAGGTTACATGGAAGATATGGATTAGAAATGATACTTAGGCCAGATGTAGATGGTCTTATCCCATGGTCCAAGGTAGAAAAGAGAAGAGAGAGAGTGTCTTGATTTCACCTCCATTTATAGTACAGATTTCACATCCACACCCACATACAACCCACGACTCCGCCCTTCTTTCAGTATCTTCGGTGGCAATCTTATGTGACATTATTGGTTGCAGTGGTAATCACCTGCCTGCTGATGGCGTCCTTGCATTAGGTAAGAAATCCTTGTATAGGGTGGGTTTACCTCCATCTTGACTGGCTCCAAGATGTCTATCTGAAGCATAATTGTTTCATTATTCAAAACACCACAAGCATTGTATAGCAATATACATCTCCATAGGCTGGAGACTGGGTGTCTTCCTGATGAGCAATGGTCAATGCTCCAAATCCACAAAGGCTGTATACACATGTAGATAAGATTAGTTGGCAAACAGCGTCTATATTGAAGATCCACAGAGGATGTGTATTCCTGTATTGTCCAGGAGCCTGCAGGGCCAATGTTCTTTTTGTATGTAAAGGCAACCTTTACTATCTCACACACAAGAAAACAGGCCTTCTGGCCTAACAGATCACAATCTTGTATATGATTGAAGAGTCCTGGAAATATTCAGCTCTCCTAAACTCCAATATGGATTTCAGCGATTCCAATAAACTTACATTGTCCATGTTGGCTTCCAACATACCCCCCTTTGTGTCTGAATGACACATGACATTTTAAGGGGCCACAAATCCAGAATCCTCTTCGCCACTGTAGTTGACTCCTCTTCTTAGGGCACAGAGCCGCCGACACATTCACTCACCATATGTCAACATTCACTCCAAGAACAGTTAATTTGTTATATCTTGCTTTCTAATAGGACATTGAAGAAGGCATACATGGAAAATACACATCAAATTTTACATAGGATCATTACATCACACAAAAAATCACATGGAACAACAATTAAACAATTTCATCATTTCTCATAGGATATTCACTTCTACTATAGGTTTCGTTTTGGAATCAAGCAGTCTTTACTACTGTGCCCTCTTCTGCCACAATTCTCACATATTACAATTTCTTTTAATTCAATGGGAATTTGTACATTTGTCTCACATGATGCAATTTTGACGTTGGCTTGTTCTTTAACCATTAAATTCTGAATCTTTTTATGTAAATACCGGGTTACACAGCACATGTAAACTTGTAAAAGAGATAAAATTACAGAAACAATAAGTAAAATTACAATTGGGTGAATCAAATAATTCAGTATGCCATTCGCTGCATTTGAATGACCAAATATTACCTCCCACCAGTAACCCTTAGCATTATTTTCTAGTAGATGGGTAACCTCCTTTAGTTCATTTTGGTCATGATGTAATACAATCGTGGCATTCGATTTCTCCTGATTAAGCTTCATCAATAAATATTCATCCTTATTAAATTTTACCAACCATTCTCCAAGTTCTTTCCCCATTCCTAGGTTTAATGCTTGGAGATTAACTGGAGTGTGATATTTCAGATCAATTGACATATTAGCAATGTGGGAATTACATAAGTCCAGTTAGATGTCTTGATTTCTGTAACCCCACTAAGAGTACACCATGCTCCCCTAGCTACAGATGTCATTAAAGAACAATGTTGTGTTGTTATAGATACATTAGTGGTATTTAGGAGAAAGAAACAAACTCTTTGATGCCCTAGATAGAAGATGGGTGCTTTGTCTTTTGAGATCGATTCCCCATCTAGAATACAAGTGGATGAATTATTCCAGCATTTGTCTTCAACCAACCTAAACTGTCCTGGTGTACATAGAATATTATGATTTCTTTGTATGCAAAGGGAAATGTCAACCTGTGTCCACCTTCCATTTCTCCTAATTACTTGAGGACACTGGCAAGATATCCATCTGTATTTGTAGGTGCATTCTTTACTCCATAATAGAACAGAGCATCACACCACACAAGACATACACAACTGTCTCCTTCTTGCCTTAGATACACAGCCCCCTCATAACTCTTGATCTGTCTTTGATGTAGGCCTTGGGTGAGATTTGGTTTTATCCAGTAAATCCAGTGATTCAGAAATTGAAACTGTCCATGTTGGCATCCAACATACGCCCCTTTGTGTCTGAATGACACACAGACACACTTATGAACAGGGCATGACAAATATAGTTCTGCTTCAGAATCATTGTCCATTTAGTCCATATGTAGCAGCATCAGGGCACCATCAATACAAGGTTACTAACAGGGACAAGGCATAGAAATTGCTGGACTCCCAACATTCATTCTCATTCATACCTATATAGATGCATTTATATCACAATTATTATAAATTGCACCTGAATGTGAACAACATGTACAAGCTTCAAATATACAATAGCTTCTATAAAACAATAATACAGTATATTGCATAAAGTAATATAGCAACATTTTTCAATGTAAACTGTCCCAAAATGTGCAATTAGGGGTATTCTCAATCCCTCTAAATTAGTAATATATACAATGAATGATAATCTTGGTGTTTAGTTGTCAAACTTTAAAACAATCTCCTTCTCCTTTGATTACATATAGCACATTGCATATTATATGTAAATATTGTACTAATACACAGTGCACAATTCACATGTGATATAGATAAGAGGGTATCTAGTATTCCATTAAAGGTATCTTCTTGTTATTTACTAAAATACATATCACATTTGCTGATAGAACTAGACAATTTCGTAATATGGCATATTAGGAAATGCATATGTTTTCCTTTAATGGGCACTCTGTTATCGGTCCTTCCATCTTGTATATATTTTTGTTTATATTTAAATACACTTATATTTTTATGAGTTGAGATACAAGTTAATTTATCTTGCAAAATCCCAAGAAATATTCCACAAAGGTAGTTTTATCAATCCAATTGCCATCAAATCATAGGTCATCCAGGATATAAAGAACAAGGGCAGTATCAGATTCTTAGCAGTCATAATCTGCATAATGCTTCTTCTACAAGCAAAATTTAAACTGAGCACTTGATTTTACATGCAATTATGTGCAATCAGTAAAAATATTACTTTAAAAAAATAATAATAATTAAAAACAAAAATTTTATTACAAAAATAATTTTAAACTCCTTAGACATATGCCATCACTTGGTAATTCTACGCCCCTTTGGTACCAAAAAGTGGTACCAAACAAAATAAAAGGAAGGAAAAAAAAAAAATGTGAGAAAAAAAATATTAAAATAAAAATACAGCTGTTAAAAAAAAAAAAAAAAATAACAAATATGTGTATATATGTTTTAAAAAAATAATGCTCCTGAGCAGCAGGAATATTAGGAGCAAGATAGTATTGTGACCCAAACAATGCATTGCACAGGACTGACACAAAACTGACAAACATAGAACAATTAGAGTTAACTCAACTTTATCTGTCTCAAGATGAATACAGATGAGTAAAGTAGTCAAGCTGGTTCAGCATATTTCACCAAAAAACCATAGCTTTGTATTGGTTGGCACTGTCATACAAGTTATGTATATCCAACTTCAGGTCCTGACTGAAAATAGTTACCTGTGAAACAAGATATAGAACACACATACAAACCAACAAACAACCATCAGGTAAATATCTATTCATCACAATGGGATGATTACTAATTCAATTGTTTGCAAACAATTATTTAAACATTTACTTTGAGCTCATTGTCTAATCCACGTGGATAACATATTGGCCATGAATGTACATCAAGATACTAATTGTAGAGAGAAATAATTATCCATGGATGCAGTACTGTATCTGATCTGTTAAACAAAATATTAGTTATTCTGATTGTTTTGATGTCACGTCAAAATTGGTCTCCAGTCTAAAAGGAAACACAAACATAATTAGATCACCTGTACAAATCATATACAAAACACTTTATCCTATGCATTATCCTTATGCTAATTCATAACTAACTGGACAACCAAAACCCAATGTTTACCCAACAATATTGGTACATTGTGCTGTGTTACTTAGCAATAGAGGTAAAGCAATTTGTGACCAGCTCAAAAATAAGTAGAATAATTGACTTTCTAAAAGACTGAATGCTGGGTTGTTAGCTCCTTCTCTTTGTGGACTACAATGTCTGGTATTCTGCTGTCTTTCTGTCTCTACTTTGTGAACATTTGGGCTCTGCATTGTTTGTAATTTTAAATCACCTATCCCTTCACATGTTTCTGTGAACTCTGTGTTGGTGGTGTCAATTTCCTGCACAGAATCAAGACTATCAATCTTTTTGCGCAGTGAATGTCTCTTTGGTTCTGTATTACAATAACGTTTAATATGTCCTGCTCTGCTGCAGTTATAACAATACCGAACATATCTTTTTCTTGGCCTGTACACCGCAGATATATATTTTGATGTTTCATCCTTCTCTGTTGACTCATTACACCAGTCTCTTAGTATATTTACAAAATTTTCAAATGTGCTGGTATTTCTTAGACTGACCCTTGTGGTGTAATCTACATTACAATGATTTGCCATTGAATACAGAAAATTAGCATCATCCTGAGACATATCCAGACAATTATATACCGTTCTATACAGTGCAAGATAATTATTACAGAAAAGCATAGGATCATCATATTTCCTGAATCTTAACATTGCTAGAGCATTTTCACCCCTAATATCTCTTCCACCTACGATACGTTGCAATTCCTTCCTTCTTAACTCTGCACCTTTACAGTTATCAACACTTTGTTCAGGTTTCAGTTGTGCTGCAAGTGGCCCTGGAAGCCAAGCTTGGAGCAAAGACCAAGCATTTCTATTATTCAGATTATATTGCTGGACCACAGCCTCAAATCTATTCGACAAAATGACTGGAGAAATATGTGAGTCAAATTTACCAAGAAGTTGAGAAAGATGAATCTTTTCAGAAATAGTTAACAATGAGTTACAATCAACCAACAGAGATCTAAATCTGACATCACTTGTATCCTCATTAGAAAGAGTACATACATTGACTGTCTCAAGACTGCATTTCCTTGATGTAAGAGACTGTATGTCTTGCTCTTTGTTATGCAACAGACATCCAGCTTTATCCAATTGTCTCTCTAAAGTAGCAACTAACTTCTCCAGTTGACTAATTTTCAGTTCTAAAGAGCAAACTTGAGTTGTTTGTGAAGTTGCTCTCAATTTACATTCCTTTAATTGTTCCTCCAAATTCCTATTTCTCACAGCTAATTCATGTACATCTGATTGTAAACCATGTATTTCACCAGTTGTATTATCAGAAATTTCAATAACTGAATCACTAATCTTGTCTATATCCTCTTTCATTTGTAGCCTTTGCTTCAACCAATTTGCTTCTTTCAACTCAGCCAATTCCTTCATCTTAAGCAACAGTGAAATTTCATTGCTTAATTTTTCCTTTTTCAGTTTCTTACCGAGCATTTTATGATCTAAATTATTATTATAGATCTTACATTGCGCTATCAAGTCATCATATTGGACTCCTAAAGATTTATCTGCACTGACATGGTAAACGGCAGAAGCGTACTTCTTCATATACTTTCCCACAAACTCCATACTCTTCAACAAAATGCAAACATTTACAGATCAAAAAATTTCAAAGTGAGTTTAACACTAGACCTTACAATACAGACATCCAAAAGGTCTAAACTCTTTATACCAATACATCTACACTTTCCAAACACACATCCAAACTGACTCTGACATGTACTATTCTTCCAACTACCAATGATATTCTACTTTTGCTAAATGCATCCATCGATACACTGTTAACACTATTAATACATTATTTGATATACAGCAACAGCAGAATTATTTGGAGTAACATACAAAATAGGTTATAAGTTCTTTTTTTGTTTGTTTTTTTCTCTCTTACTCACCAATATTTCCGTTTCCACCAAGATCCAGATCCTTTGCTTCTTTGATCTCCACGCTTTTCCAAATGTAGACTTCAGCAGATTAATGTCTTGTGGATTCTCTGTGGAATTTAATCACAGTCCCATCTGGGGTGCCAAATGTTGGATGTGATTTCCCGCACTGTCTCCTGTCCTGAATATTTCCTATATGATTAATAACTCAAGTAGGAAAAACAATAATGATGTTTAATAACAGGAAAATAAGACAATTCAAATAATAATTATAATAAAGATAACAATAAAACCTGTCTTCAATGTCCTCTAATCAGAGAAAAATACAAATGCATCTATATATCAATAGTCATGGCAGAGAGAGAGAGAGAGATAGAAAGAGATAGTGAGAGAAAGGTTACATGGAAGATATGGATTAGAAATGATACTTAGGCCAGATGTAGATGGTCTTATCCCATGGTCCAAGGTAGAAAAGAGAAGAGAGAGAGTGTCTTGATTTCACCTCCATTTATAGTACAGATTTCACATCCACACCCACATACAACCCACGACTCCGCCCTTCTTTCAGTATCTTCGGTGGCAATCTTATGTGACATTATTGGTTGCAGTGGTAATCACCTGCCTGCTGATGGCGTCCTTGCATTAGGTAAGAAATCCTTGTATAGGGTGGGTTTACCTCCATCTTGACTGGCTCCAAGATGTCTATCTGAAGCATAATTGTTTCATTATTCAAAACACCACAAGCATTGTATAGCAATATACATCTCCATAGGCTGGAGACTGGGTGTCTTCCTGATGAGCAATGGTCAATGCTCCAAGTCCACAAAGGCTGTATACACATGTAGATAAGATTAGTTGGCAAACAGCGTCTATATTGAAGATCCACAGAGGATGTGTATTCCTGTATTGTCCAGGAGCCTGCAGGGCCAATGTTCTTTTTGTATGTAAAGGCAACCTTTACTATCTCACACACAAGAAAACAGACCTTCTGGCCTAACAGATCACAATCTTGTATATGATTGAAGAGTCCTGGAAATATTCAGCTCTCCTAAACTCCAATATGGATTTCAGCGATTCCAATAAACTTACATTGTCCATGTTGTTTAAGTCCAACTACTCTCTCAAAAGAAAACAAACAAAAAAAATAAACAAATCAACTTTCCAAACAGAAATGACAAATAAACAACAACAATACAAAATGGCTGACAGAGGCCTTGGTACCCATGGCCTCCGTCTAACAGCTCTTACTAATAAACAATAAGCATTTACTCCATCATTAATAAAGCATACACACACATACATTAATTCTTATCTAACAGGATGACGACAGCTGTCCAGACCTGCATCTCAAAACAAGAACCTGGAGAATATCATCCAGTTTATTCGCCTTTTTCAAGCGAGTGGCTAAGGGTATGTGCCCACAGGATGTTTTTCCAGCGTTTTCCGCATGCATTTTTACGTTGGTTTTATGCAAACGTATTCTAATCTGTCCCTGTAGTTGGGCTTCCCAGCAAAACCAATGCGTCTCACAGAAACGCTGTGCACACACATTGGTTTTGCAAGTGTCAAATACCTCTGGTTTTGCTGCGTGTGGGAAAGATTGAACATGTCCTACCTTTTCTGCGTTTTCGCTGCAGAAACGTTCAATGACCTGAACGCAGCAAATCTCCTGTCAAGGACTCTAGAGATCCTTGAAGCCACTACAGGTTTTGCTGCATTCTGTACTGCAGGAAAAACGTCCTGTGGGCACATCCCCGGAGGCACAAGCTGCATATTTCTGCATTTACGCAGCACTATTTTGAGGTTGTGCAAATGCAGTGGAATGCAGTGAAATGCATTGACGTTCGCTGCCCCAGCCAAGTCAATGCATTTCACTGTTTTCCGTTCACACGCTGCGCTTTTTACGCATCCACTTTTGGGCTAAAAAGCGGAAGTGTAAAAAGAATGAACATGTTCATTCTTTTTGCGGTTTTCACCTGCGCTTTCACTCACCTCGCCACGATCCTTCATAGATCTCACTTCATGGCCATGGCACAGGACATTTGGAGAACCCAAGACTGTACCATGTGACTGGATGTCACCCGATCACATGGTGCTGCGGGGTCCTAGAGGCCACGCTCGCTGTGGCCAGGCAGAGATGAGGAGAGATCACCGGCGATTGGTGGGGGAATGCGGCGAGGTAAACGCAGTGTAGTCTTGAAGCCTCTCCCTCTAGTCTCAAAGTAAAAGGCGTGCTGTTCAAAGTTTTGGGGTGCAGGTGTGGCACCCTATTTTCAGAGAAGATGTCCTCCACCCAACTCTCAAAAAAGCTGTTGGGTTTTCAGGAGAGATGGGTAGTCGAGCTAGACTATCAGACAGTCACCTCTGTAGCTGATTTCATCAATTCATGATTCAACATAACATGCGAACATTGCCTTAGACAAAGTATTCACCCCATCTTTAATAAAGCATACACACACATACATTAATTCTTATATATCTAATAGGATGACGACAGCTGTCCAGACCTGCATCTCACCACAAGAACTACTCTGGAGTGCTCCCTGGAAATTACATCATAACCAGTGACAAAAGACCACACAATATACTCCCCCCGTGGCATAGGGGCATTATTGAGTGATGCTCAAACTGTTGAGGTGTAGCTGTGGACCCTATCTTCAGAGATGATGTCCTCCACCCAACTCTCAAAAAAGCTGTTAGGTCTTCAGGAGAGATGGGTAGTCGAGCTAGGCTATCAGACGGTCACCTCTGTAGCTGAATGGTCATCCTTTCTATACTTCAAAGTACCATGTGAACATTGCCTTGGACTAAGCATTCACTCGATCATTAATAAAGCATACACACATATACATTAATTTTTATCTATTTAATAGGATGTCGACAGCTGTCCAGACCTGCATCTCACCACAAGAACCACTCTGGAGTACTCCCTGGAGAATTACATCCTCAGTGGCAGTCAGGAGCTACACTCTTCCACCCTTGTGGCCTAGGGGTATTGAGTGCTGCTCAAACTGTTGGGGTGCAGCTGTGGGACCCTATTTTCAGAGATAATGTCCTCCACCCAACTCTCAAAAAGCTGAAAGGGTCTTCAGTAGAGATGGGTAGTCAATATGGTCTATCAGAGGTCACCTCTGTAGCTGTGGTGTCATTCGACAGCTGTCCAGACCTGCATCCCACTACAAGAAACCCCTCTGAAGTACTCCCTGGAAATGAAATCATAACCAGTGACAAAGGACCACACAACACACTCCCCCCCTTGGCCTAGGGGCATTATTGAGTGATTCTCAAACTGTTGAGGTGCAGCTGTGGGACCCTATTTTCAGAGATAATGTTCTCCACCCAACTCTCAAAAAGCTGAAAGGGTCTTCAGTAGAGATGGGTAGTCAATATGGGCTATCAGAGGTCACCTCTGTAGCTGTGGTGTCATTCGACAGCTGTCCAGACCTGCATCCCACCACAAGAACACCTCCGAAGTACTCTCTGGAAATGACATCATAACCAGTGACAAAATGAAGGGCCACGTACTCCCCCCTGTGGTTTAAGGGTATTGAGTGCTGCTCAAACTGTTTGGGTGCAACTGTGGGACCCTATTTTCAGAGATGATGTCCTCCACTCAACTCTCAAAAAGCTGAAAGGGTCTTCAGTAGAGATGGGTAGTCGAGATGGGCTATCAGAGGTCACCTCTGTAGCTGTGGTGTCATTCGACAGCTGTCCAGACCTGCATCGCACCACAAGAAACCCCTCCGAAGTACTCCCTGGAAATGAAATCATAACCAGTGACAAAGGACCACACAACAGACTCCCCCCTTGGCCTAGGGGCATTATTGAGTGATTCTCAAACTGTTGAGGTGCAGCTGTGGGACCCTATTTTTAGAGATGATGTCCTCCACCCAACTCTCAAAAAAGCTGTTAGGTCATCAGGAGAGATGGGTAGTCGAGCTAGGCTATCAGACGGTCATCTCTGAAGCTGAATGGTCATCCTTTCTATAGTTCAACGTACCATGTGAACATTGTCTTAGACTAAGCATTCACTCCATCATTAATAAAGCATACACACATATACATTAATTCTTATCTATCTAATAGGATGTCGACAGCTGTCCAGACCTGCATCTCACCACAAGAACCACTCTGTAGTAATCCCTGGAGAATTACATCCTCAGTGGCAGTCAGGAGCTACACTCTTCCCCCTTGTGGCCAAGGGGTATTGAGTGCTGCTCAAACTGTTGGGGTGCAGCTGTGGGACCCTATTTTCAGAGATGATGTCTTCCACCCAACTCTCAAAAAGCTGAAAAGGTCTTCAGGAGAGATGGGTAGTCAAGATGGGCTATTGGATAGTCACCTCTGTATCTGTGGTGTCACCCGACAGCTGTCCAGACCTGCATCCCACCACAAAAATCACTCCGAAGTACTCCCTGGAAATGAGATCATAACCAGTGACAAAATGAAGGGCCACGTACTCCCCCTGTGGTTTAAGGGTATTGAGTGCTGCTCAAACTGTTGGGGTGCAGCTGTGGGACCCTATTTTCAGAGATGATGTCCTCCACCCAACTCTCAAAAAAGCTGTAAGGTCTTCAGGAGAGATGGGTAATTGAGCTAGGCTAACAGTCACCTCTGTAGCTTCATGGTCATCCTTTCTATAGTTCAACGTACCATGTGAACATTGCCTTAGACTAAGCATTCACTCCATCATTAATAAAGCATACACACACATTAATTCTCATCTATCTAATAGGATGTCGACAGCTGTCCAGACCTGCATCTCACCACAAGAACCACTCTGGAGAACTCCCTGGAGAATTACATCCTCAGTGACAGTCAGCAGCTACTGTGGCGCCCCGGTATGCATGCATCATAGAGGGGTACTGCACGCATAAAAGCGGTGCAGATGCTCCAGCTGCAAGCAGATTTTAGGATGGTGGGTGGACCCCATAACCAGCACCCCACACTAGGTCACACGGTGGGAGGTTACCCAGGAGGGAATAAACCCACCTCTAGCAGGAACAAGAAGGTCTTTGACTGTTGGTTCTTGACCGGGGAAGCTGAGGAGTAGAAGGGTCGCTCGGTTGAAGGACCATGAGAGTGGGAGAAAGGACAGATCCCAGGAGCAGACAGCCAGTTGGGGAACGAAGGACTTGTGGAGGTCTATCCTCGACAGCTTACTGGGTCCCGGAGCCCGCACCTGTGGGATTTATAGGACCACAGAAAATCAGGAGTCCTGGGGAGTCTACAGGCGACCCCAGGCACCTAAGCAACCGAAAGAGGGTACCAGGCACCGCTTGATGGTTCGGCGGTCCGCCAGCAGAATGTTATCCGACGGGAGCAAGGGTGAGAGGAAGAGCTGAGGTCCGGCTGATTCCAAGTCACCGGGCTTCATACACTTACTGGGCGCAGGAAAGAATAGACGGGAAAGAAGGCACACACCAAGGGTTCCATCATACCACCTGGGATCCGCTTGCAGCCACCCGTTAGTTACCTGTTTTAACATCTGAATGCTGAACTGAGAACTGTAACAAATGCTGCTAAAGTTTCCAGTAAAGTACCCGGAGTGAAGTGAATTTGACTCTGCTGCATCTTCTTTTGCATGAACTTGTTCTTTCACAGAATTGCTGCCCCAGAGGTCCCAGTCCTACCTGTGGAGGACTATACCATCTCAGCCGCGATACCATCTACCTTCGGCGGACTGTGGCCGCGCTGTTGCAACTCACCAGAAACTACAGGTGGCGTCACGACAACAAAACTTGTACATAATCCCCTGTAAATATCGCCCCCCCCCCTTTTTAAAGATAGGCCCAGGACACGGGATCAGGCGCGGCCGCCATTCCCCGTTCCACCGTTAACCCTTTGCCGCCTGATACCCGAGTACCTCAAAGCCTGGGTGCGACACTACACTCTCCTCCCCTTGTGGCCTAGGGGTATTGAGTGCTGCTTAAATTGTTGAGGTGCAGCTGTGGGACCCTATTTTCAGAGATGATATCCTCCACCCAACTCTCAAAAAGCTGAAAGGGTCTTCAGTAGAGATGGGTAGTCAAGCTGGGCTATCAGAGGTCACCTCTGTAGCTGTGGTGTCATTCGACAGCTGTACAGATGTGTGTCCCACCACAAGAACCCCTCCGAAGTACTCCCTGGAAATGACATCATAACCAGTGACAAAATGAAGGGCCACGTACTCCCCCTGTGGTTTAAGGGTATTGAGTGCTGCTCAAACTGTTGGGGTGCAGCTGTGGGACCCTATTTTCAGAGATGATGTCCTCCACCCAACTCTCAAAAAGCTGAAAGGGTCTTCAGGAGAGATGGGTAGTCAAGATGGGCTATTGGACAGTCACCTCTGTATCTATGGTGTCACCCGACAGCTGTCCAGACCTGCATCCCACCTCAAGAACCACTGCAAAGTGCTCCCTGGAAATGACATCAAAACCAGTGACAAAGGACCACACAACACACTCCCCCCCGTGGCCTAGGGGCATTATTGAGTGATGTTCAAACTGTTGAGGTGCAGCTATGGGACCCTATTTTCAGAGATGATGTCCTCCACCCAACTCTCAAAAAAGCTGTTAGGTCTTCAGGAGAGATGGATAGTCAAGCTAGGCTATCAGACGGTCACCTCTGTAGCTGCATGGTCATCCTTTCTATACTTCAAAGTACCATGTGAACATTGCCTTAGACTAAGCATTCACTCCATCATTAATAAAGCATACACACATATACATTAATTTTTATCTATCTAATAGGATGTCAACAGCTGTCCAGACCTGCATCTCACCACAAGAACCACTCTGGAGTACTCCCTGGAGAATTACATCCTCAGTGGCAGTCAGGAGCTACACTCTTTCCCCCTTGTGGCCTAGGGGTATTGAGTGCTGCTCAAACTGTTGGGGTGCAGCTGTGGGACCTTATTTTCAGAGATAATGTCCTCCACCCAATTCTCAAAAAGCTGAAAGGGTCTTCAGTAGAGATGGGTAGTCAAGCTGGGTTATCAGAGGTCACCTCTGTACCTGTGGTGTCATTCGACAGCTGTCCAGACCTGCATCCCACCACAAGAACCCCTCTGAAGTACTCCCTGGAAATAACATCATAACCAGTGACAAAACGAAGGGCCACGTACTTCCCTATGTGGTTTAAGGGTATTGAGTGCTGCTCAAACTGTTGGGGTGCAGCTGTGGGTCCCTATTTTCAGAGATGATGTCCTCCACCCAACTCTCAAAAAGCTGAAAGGGTCTTCAGTAGAGATGGGTAGTCGAGCTAGGCTATCAGAAGTCACCTCTGTAGCTGTGGTATCATTCGACAGCTGTCCAGACCTGTATCCCACCACAAGAACCTCTCTGAAGTACTCCCTGGAAATGACATTATAACCAGTGACAATATGAAGGGCCACGTACTCCCTCCTGTGGTTTAAGGGTATTGAGTGCTGCTCAAACTGTTGGGGTGCAGCTGTAGGACCCTATTTTCAGAGATGATGTCCTCCACCCAATTCTCAAAAAAGCTGTTGGGTCTTCAGGATAGATGGGTAGTAGAGCTAGGCTATCAGACGGTCACCTCTGTAGCTGCATGGTCATCCTTTCTATAGTTCAACATAACATGTGAACATTGCCTTAGACTAAGCATTCACTCCATCATTAAAAAGCATACACACACTTATATTATGTAGAGATGAGCAGTCGATTTGGCCTATCAGACAATCACCTCTGTAGATGCTGTGCCATCGATCCTATGGCTCTATGGTACTGCATGTGTCGTGGAGAGGAGAGATACTTATCTGAGCTTCTTACCTTCATACTGTCAGGACTAGGGATGGACGAATCTACTCGCTAGGACTCGTTACTTGGCGAGTAGTAAGGGACTCGCAGGACTCGGTACTCTGCGAGTTTCCCAGTGATTACTCGCACGAGTCCAATGCAAATCAATATCAATCCTAGTTTTGTCAGAAATGCTGACAAAACTAGGATTGCCATTGTTTGCATTAGACTCGGCTACTGTGCCAGTGATAGCAGGGAAACTCGCAAAGTAACTGCTGTTTCTTTGCGAGCCGAGTCCAGCTGTCTTCTCTGTGCAGCTCCAGGGTCCTAGAGCCCGCCTGCTCACAGACATGATGTAGCAGTGCTGAGATTGTTCTCAGTCTGCTCATTCCCTGTGCATAGACATCTATATCTATGCACAGGGGATGTAGCAGAGAGGACATCGCGTTTTGGACTACGTCGGACGGAAGAGGATTTTTTTAATTAAAAATGGAGTCCCTAATGGCTTTTTTTTTATTTCAAATAAAAATTTTTCTCTGTGTTTTTTTAACCCTTTATTGGAGATTCTTAGTGGCTGGGTCAAACGTGGCCTGACATTAAGAATCTCGGGCTTAATACCAGCTTGTATAACAAAGCTGGTATTAACCCCTTTATTACTCAGCGTGCTACCGCCACCAGGGCCGCTGGAAGAGCGGGGTTCAGCGCCAGAGGATGGCGCTTCAATGAACGCGCCATCTTCTGGGGCGGCTGCGGGCTGCAATTTGCAGCGGGGGGTGCCCAGAAAGCTTGGGCATCCCTGCGCTGCGGATTCCAGCCCCCAGCTGCTTAGCTGTACCTGGCTAGACATAGAAATTGCGTGGAGCCCCACGCATTTTTTTTTTTATTATTTCATGAATTTCAGAGTCAGAGTCTCAGAGTCAGAGTCTCAGAGTCAGAGTCAGAGTCAGAATCTCAGAATTTCATGAAATAATTTTAAAAAAATGCGTGGGGCTCCGCGCAATTTCTATGTCTAGCCAGGTACAGCTAAGCAGCTGGGGGCTGGAATCCGCAGCGCAGGGATGCCCAAGCTTTCTGGGCACCCCCCGCTGCAAATTGCAGCCCGCAGCCGCCCCAGAAGATGGCGCGTTCATTGAAGCGCCATCCTCTGGCGCTGAACCCCGCTCTTCCAGCGGCCCTGGTAGCGGTGGCACGCTGGGTAATAAAGAGGTTAGGGCCAGCTTTGTATTATCAGCTGGCCCTAAGCCCGAAATTTATGGCGGTCACGCCAATATTAGACATGACCGCCATGAATTTCTATTAAATTGTTTTAAAAAAAACACAACACAAAGAAAATTTTTTATTAGAAATAAAAAAAAAAGCCATTAGGGACTCCATCTTTAATTAAAAAAATTCTCTTCCGTCCGACGCAGTCCAAAACGCGATGTCCTCTCTGCTACATCCCCTGTGCATAGATATAGATGTCTATGCACAGGGAATGAGCAGACTGAGAACAATCTCAGCACTGCTACATCATCTCTGTGCACAGACATTCATGTCTGTACACAGGGAATGAGCAGACTGAGAACAATCTCAGCTCTGCTACATCAGGCAGCAGGCGAGCTCTAGGACCCTGGAGCTGGCAGCCAGCACACAGAGCAGACAGGACTCTTATCTGTGCGAGTTTGCCAGCGATTACTTACAAAGTAAACGAGTCCAATGCAAATAAATGACAAAACTAGGATTGCTTCAGGCTGAAGCTTCCGAGACACATCTGCGGTTTGTAAATCTCACATTACTCGCTATTACTCGCTTCCCCATTCATTAACATTGGACTCGCTAGACTCGCAACGAGTAGCGAGTCCTGTGCTCGGACTCGCTAGAGTCAAGCGATTCCGAGTAATTTAGGATTCGCCCATCACTAGTCAGGACCTAAAATCAAAATGATTCAGGTTCAGAAATTTGTACTTTCTATTCTAATGGTGATGTCATGTGTCCTGTTATGTGATCAGAACGGTCACTGCTGTTATATGGTCAAGGGAGAGTTCAATTAATAAATAGGCAAAACCCCTCATTTTATAATCATGAGACACATTTAAAGGGCCCTCTCTATTTTATCCATTTTATTTAGTGCCTTATATACTAGAAGAAAATTCAGGACGCCATACTGCCATTTGTGACTGCAGCAAACGACAACTCCCAGGTCATTCGGTGATCTAGTAACAGGGACAAATGAGTTGACAACAGAGAGTAGTAGCATTCACAACTAGATTTGTTGTATATGTTTATATGACATCTAGATATGTGTGTATACATACATATGTACAGTATATTCACCTTATTATAGCAGACTCTAAACCAGGGGTGGGGAACTCAGGGCCTTGAGAGCCGCCAATATGTCATATTTTCAGGATTTCCTTAGCAGACCCTAGAGCAAACCCCCTTAATGAATACAGGACCCCAGAGCAGAACTCCTAAATGAATACAGACTCCAGAACAAACCCCCTTAATGAATACAGGACCCCAGAGCAGAACTCCTAAATGAATACAGACTCCAGAACAAACCCCCTTAATGAATACAGACCCCAGAGCAGAACTCCTAAATGAATACAGACTCCAGAACAAACCCCCTTAATGAATACAGACCCCAGAGCAGAACTCCTAAATGAATACAGACTCCAGAACAAACCCCCTTAATGAATACAGACCCCAGAGCAGAACTCCTAAATGAATACAGACTCCAGAACAAACCCCCTTAATGAATACAGACCCCAGAGCAGAACTTCTAAATGAATACAGACCCCAGAGCTGAACTTCTAAATTAATACAGGCCCCGGAGAAGAACCCCATAAATGAATATAGACCCCAGAGCAGACCCCCTAATTCAGGAGTGGGGAACCCCAGACCCTAAAGACCTTCAACAGGTAATGTTTTCAGGATTTCCTTAGCATTGCACAGGGGTTGAAATCAACACCAGTGCAGGTGATTATATTATTACCTGTGGATTACTAAGGAAATCAAGAAAACATGACCCATTGGTGGCCCTTGAAGTCTGGAGTTTCCCACCCCTGCCCTAAATAAATACAGACCCCAGAGGAGAACTCCTAATTGAATACAGGCCCTGGAGCAGAACTCCAAAATGCTTACAGACCCCAGAGCAAAACTCCTAAATGAATACAGACCTCGGAGCAGAACTCCAAAGTGAATACAGGCCCCGGAGCAAAAATTCTAAATGAATACAGACTCCAGAGCAGAACTCCTAAATGGATACAGACCCCAGCTACTTCCAACAGCTGATTGCTGGAGGTTTTAGCTACCATAACCCCCCTAATAGTAGAGCCCTCCCTACCTGGACTCATCTCCTTCCGGCTGTCAGGTCCAAGTGGCACAGGATGGCTTCAGAGCAGATCTCTGCACATTCTATATGATCTGTGATGTCAATCAGAGTCTATGATGTCATCATAACTGCCTGATACTGTACTCTCTCCAAGATGGTGAATTTGCCCATAAAATGCTTTCATAAAGCGAATCACAGTATTTGATTATTGTGTCAAAGTGCATTATAAGGGGTTGTGCAGTGAAATCAAGTGAAATCTCCTATCCAAAGGTGTCTGACCACTAGGACTGATCGGCACAACAGAGGAGTTTTCTTAATCACTGCTCATGCTCGACCGCTGCTCCATTCATTCCCTATGTGGGCGCCGAGCGCTATGCTCGATTTTTTTCCCTGGCAGATGTATATACAATGAATGGACCGGTGGTTGGGCTATTCAACCCTGTGGAAGGAACAATGTTACCACTGCTCTACAGATCCTCGTTCTCCTTATAGGTGGACCTGGGGTGATCTCCACTTTTAGGTTCTATCATTGACACAATGAAAAAGGCAGAATATGCCTGCTCAGCTAATCACTGACTGAGGAGGTCCCTGCTATGGACTCTGATTGGCTGATCCGGAACTTTCCACCTTCTTTTAGTGCATTCAGACGAGATTGGGTGTAGAGATCCGATAAGCATCAGAATGGGATCTTGGGGGAAGAATGGTTGATGGGTGAATGTTGCTACCTTCATTAATTAAGGCAGTCTGAACCCTTTGGGTAGGGGCAAAAATGTATTTTGTGGACATTCCCTTTAAGTATGTTCTTTCCTTTTTGAATGACCAGACACAGGTTGTCACCCAATCAAAATAAGCGTTGTAGTGCCTACGGGGCGGTAACACAGACCCTAATTATATAAACACTAGTGATGAGCGAGCAGTAAAATGTTCGGGTGCTCAATGCTTGGGTCAAGCATATTGAAATGCTTGGGTGCTCGACCTGAGTACCGAAGCCAATGTTAACCTATGGGAAACTCGAGCATTTTTCCGGCGGCACCACTGGCAGTCTGCATAAACCCTAAAAATGTCACAAATGTATAAGAACAGTGCTCAAATGACATGGGAACAGCATGGGGAAGACCCCTGTAAGCATTTCTGACTACCAGGTCACTGCTGTGAACAATGTTGTCAGACTATTACTCCTCTTGTACTGTTTTTAGCAGGATTCGGTTGCTGCTACTGTCCATGGTGCTGAAGTTAGAACGGCAGAGTTTCTGAGCATGCTCTGTGCTAAAAAATTGGATACGAGAAACAATCCAATTTTTTCACGAATCCAGCACCCATAGACTCTCATGTTATAGGCACTGGATCGCCCCAGATCCAGCACTGTCAGATTTTGTCCAATTTTTTCACCAGAGCACTAAACAGCTGCAGTCTACAATTTTGTGCACGGTGAAAAACTGGACAAAATCGGATCAAGGGCTCATACTCACTTGCGAGATAGTGTTGGTGTATTTTTTTTTCACTAAATATTTTTTTTTTTTTTAAATGGCGTGGGGTCCCTCGTAAATTTCAAGTCTAGCAAAGGCTAAGCAGACAGGTGGGGCCGATGTTAGAGGCCTGGGAAGGGAGTAATACCCATGGATTTTCCCAGGCTATTAATATCAGCCCACAGATGAATATTTAGCCTTTACTGGCTATTAAAATGAGGACCCCCCGAAAATAAAATGGTGTGGGGTCCCTCCTATTTTAACAGCTAGCAAAGGCTAAACACCTGGAGGCTAGTAAAGCAAACCGATCATATGATCAATATCAGGTTCAAGGACCTGAATCAGCTGTCAGATCAGCTGTTTAAATCGCCCGCCAAAACCGAACAGCTGATGTCGGCGCGGGCGGTTTAAACTACAGCTGATCTGTTTAAATCGCCCACCAACACATCAGATTAAGCAGTTTAGTGGTCCGGTGGGTGACCAATCAGCTGACAGCATCAGCTGTTGGTTTAGCTGGCTGCCGAGCAACCAATCACATCAGCTGAGCGGTATTGGCGGGAGATTTAAACCGATCAGCTGATGCTGTGACGTGACACGTCAGCTGATCGGCTTCCCGCAGTCATCTGATTCAGGTCCAGCGATGAGAGGAGATGGAAGCCTCGCATCGCGGGATCAGTGACGGACAAGTGAGTAAGAGACTTTCCTGTATGAACTTTTGCATATTTTTGTACTCCTCTTAAATTATGCACCATTATACCACTGGACTGGCTGTGTTAAAGACTTTGTTGTAAATAATATCATAAGCCAAAGGTGAAAAGACTGATCACCGGAGTGACTGCTTTTGAATTTTTCGCTTTTTACATTTTCTGGGTTTTTGTATTTCTTACATTTTGAGACTCTGTACACTTTTAATTGTTATTGATTGTTCATGTTTATCTTTTGAAAGGTTGTCACAGTCCCAGAGTACTGTCTTTCACTAAGGAGGAATGTGGCACCCCAGGGTCTTAGTGCCACTGTGTCATCCATGCCCCGGGGTGGTGGTGTCACGCTGAGAGCAACAAAAGGGTCTTCTCACTAGGCAGGTAAACCGCACTCAACACCTTCTGCCTCCAGGCCAGAAGTGGGAGACCAAACCCGGGTTCAGGGTGAACTCCCCCATAAATTCTGGTCTGGGGCAGAGCCAGTTAGTTCAGTTCCTAGGAGGACTGAGGAAGACATCCTGGTGGACTAGAGGCTGTTTGAGTTGGTCCCAGGATCGCTGACTCGGTGCCAGGCCTAAGGCTAGGATCTGAGGAGAGTCTCAGGAGCACCTGGGGAGCTGAGCGACACTGTGCTCACCCCAGAGTAAAGCGCAGAGAATGGACACTGGAGCCCAAGACTGTGCAGGGCCTAACGTCCCGGTACTCAATACCGGAAGGTGGGGAATTCCAGGTTCCTCAGCCACACTGTGCCCGGAGGCAAAGCAACGCAGAGAGTTCAGGAACTGCTACCCGAGACGAGGGTTAAGAAAGGACTCGAGTTACTTGCCATACCGACACCTTGCAGGAAGAGATAGGGCCGGCAGCTTAGCTAATGCAGCAGCGGGAGCCTAAACACAGAGCGCAATAAGGAGGCCAAAGACCCGTATGGGTGAGAAGAATCCTGAGCTGCTCTCAAGAAAGGACTCTGCTGACAACTGCCCTGAATGCAGATGCTCCAGTAAAAGACTGAATAACCACCAAAAACAGTGAGCCTGCCTATTACTTTGTGCCTGTCATCCTGCACCTCATCCCTCTATCACATCCACTGCCCCGGGGATCCGCTCCGCCTGTGGGGAGTCACTCCATCTCAGCTGCCCGTCCATCATCCCGGAGGTTCTGCAGCAGCGGTGGCCACCTGTAGCCACATACCATGGGTGGCGTCACAGATACCTCTCTTTCATCATCCCCTTTCCCTACTAAGCTATAAAATTGCCCTTAACAACTGAACCCAGGGTCACGGAAGCTGGGTCTTGACCCCTTGACTCCCCGGAGACAGTATAGCCCGGTTCCGAGTACCCCACCGCCCTGGGGTCCGTCAGACATTACAACCAGGGATCACAGAATATGTGTATACAGACATTACAGCCGAGGATCACAGAACATAAGAGTATACAGAAAGTGAGGAGAGCAGCGGCACTCAGGAGATCTTTTTTACATACCGGCATTATTGTGCTTTTTCAGGTTACATCTTAGGTGCAGGTAAAACAATATCCCTTTAAATTATTCACTCCATAAGACAAGATATTACAACAGTAAAAGATCCTTTTTCTATAGGAATGATGACAATTGATATCCAGATACAGATAATTCCAAAATTTTATTTATATTCCATATCAAAAAATCCATTAAAATATTATAAAATTTTATAAAATCCAGAGCATATCCTCTTAGGGATCCACAAGATTACATCCACAGCAGTATATATTACATAGTATATAACATTCAATTTATACTTAACATTCTTTAAATAGCCACAAAATGTACATTACCATTATCTCAAAATGGCACAGTTTTATGGTATTAGTCACATATATAGAGGAAAACTATAAGGGAGCTGGACTGCCAAAACCGGTTGCTTAACCACTGATAACCTCACTCACACTGAGGTATCCAATATTCATATGGTATCACCAAACCTATGCCTTCAGCATTAACCAATTCCCAGTCCTCACCCTGTATCTGTATAGTCCAAAAAACCTCTGTAGAGTGTTAAGATATATACCTGATCCTGACCGCTGTGTTGTAGTTGTGGTCCCTTCTCCCCTACGTCCGTTTCGCACCTCGCTTCTTCCGGGGGGCGTCCGGAAGAAGCGAGGTGCGAAACGGACGTAGGGGAGAAGGGACCACAACTACAACACAGCGGTCAGGATCAGGTATATATTTTAACACTCTACAGAGGTTTTTTGGACTATACAGATACAGGGTGAGGACTGGGAATTGGTTAATGCTGAAGGCATAGGTTTGGTGATACCATATGAATATTGGATACCTCAGTGTGAGTGAGGTTATCAGTGGTTAAGCAACCGGTTTTGGCAGTCCAGCTCCCTTATAGTTTTCCTCTATATATGTGACTAATACCATAAAACCGTGCCATTTTGAGATAATGTTAATGTACATTTTGTGGCTATTTAAAGAATGTTAAGTATAAATTGAATGTTATATACTATGTAATATATACTGCTGTGGTTGTAATCTTGTGGATCCCTAAGAGGATATGCTCTGGATTTTATAATATTTTAATGGATTTTTTGATATGGAATATAAATACAATTTTGGAATTATCTGTATCTGGATATCAATTGTCATCATTCCTATAGAAAAAGGATCTTTTTCTGTTGTAATATCTTAGGTGCAGGGCAGGGAGGTGCAGGGGGAGCAACGGTCCGTTTCGCGGTCTTCCGCTTCAACAGGCTCTGAGGGTATATAGTCACCCCCAGGGGGAGAAAGGAAGTCTTTGGTCGGTCGGTCTTTGACCGTCAAGTCTTTGGCTGGAGGCCTTTAGGCCGTCTTTGCCTTCGGGTTGGAGTGCTAGGAGAGTTCAGGCAGGGAGCACCTCGGCTGAGGAACCCAGGGACAAGAAGTACAGATCCCAGACACAGAGGAGAAGGGAGCAAGAAGCTCAGAGGGAGTTCGCTCAAAGAAAGTAACTGGGTACCGGAGCCCGCACTTGTAGGAACCTTCACGGCCTGCAGAAAATCTGTAGAACGGGGGTATATCCAGATACGGCCCTGTTTCCTAAGCACCCATAATGGTACCTTTACACGCCGCGACGGCAGGCTGGATACATCCCGCTACAGGCTACAAATGTAGCTTGTAGCGCCAATGTAGCCCGTCGTAGCGGCGTCTGAAGACGTGACGCTACAGCCGGCAACAGATACATCTGTTTCCTAGCTCTGCTCGAAAACTGATGGCTACAACGCCGATGGTAGCGAGCTGTATCGGCGTGTAAAGAGGCAACGGAAGGGAACTCGGGACAGCCTGCGATGTAGCTGCAATGTAGCTAAGGCGTGACCCTGGCTCCGTGTTACCGCGCCCCATGTGCGATCATTGGTGGAAGCTGCTGCATGACGATTGGTAGTCGCTGCATAGGGAGGCATATTTAAAGGAGCTGACGAGTCACACTACACAATTGCTCGAGCGTGCTGTATTACTCAGCCTCCTGCGTTGCCTGCCCAATCAGGATGTTATTGCTTCGTCCTATCAGCGTACGGACGGCTCGTAATCCACAATTGTAGCACGCCTATGTGCTGTCCCTGCTGCACCAGGTACGCCCATAGTAGCTGGTTATAGCGGTGTGTAAATGAGCTACAGCTGGCTACTTGAGACACCCGGCGATGTAGCTAGCTATAGATGTAGCGTGGCGTAGCGCATCTTGTGGCGGCGTGTAAAGGTGATGCGTTGACCGTTTGTAACCGTTTGAGCGTGCTCGTGCACGTGAAGTAGCGGGATGTATCCAGCCTGCCGTCGCGGCGTGTAAAGGTACCTTTAGAGGGGACCAGACACAGCTGGCTAACTGCTGTGCAAAGAGCCACAGTGTCCAAAGGGCCGCAGTGTTCAACAGAAGGTTACCCGACGGGAGCAAGGGAAGGAAAGAGAGACAGCAGGAGGTCAGATTTACTCTATATGAGGTCAGGCTTCACACCGCTACTGGGAAACAAGAGAAGAAAAGGAACAAGAAAGGCACATACTGGGGGTTCCATCTATCTACCAGAGATCCGCTTGCAGCCACCCGTAGCCACTTGCCATTTTAACACCTACTGCACTGAGGACTGTAATGACTTTGCAAAAGTTCCAGTAAAGTACCCAGTGAAGTGATTCCGACTCTGCTACATCTTTCTATCTGCAAACTCCTTTCCTTCACAGGGATTGCTGCCCCGAAGGTCCCAGTCCTGCCTGCGGAGGACCACACCATCACTGCCGCAATACCACCGACTTCCGGAGGACTGTAGCGGCGCTGGTGCTACTTCACCAGGAAGTGCAGGTGGCGTCACGACAAACTAAACTTGAAAATAATTCCCCCCTTTTGAAGTGTCACCTAGGACACGGGATCAGGCGCGGCCGCCATTCCCCGTGACAAAGTTAACCCCCCCTGCCGCCTGATACCTGAGTACAGTATGCCCTGGGGCTCGACATATAGAGTTGTTATTAGTCATTATGTCATTATACAGGAGGAGGAGGTGAGCTGTGATATTACCTATTGTGAATGGTGGATCCTGTGTTATCTACTGTATATAAAGGTGTTATCAGTGTAGTGACCCGGTCCACATATTGTCTGTCCCTTTAAGTACCACTGGACCGTGTGTAGCTTCTGTACACTGCAGCTCACTCCTTAGCTATCCCTCAACAGTCATTAGTAAACTTTAGACATATAATTTCATTTAAATGGAACCTGACCCCTAAAATTACCCCCCAGCTTATTAATACTTGTCCCTGCCCCTTCATTATGCTATTCTACATATCCCTTTGTGTCAAAATTGTGTAGTTTGAATGTTTAAAAAAGTGCTTTCTATACCTCCAGAACTGCGGCCTCTGCTCTCTTGAGAAGTTACACACGCCTTTACAGCTTTTTTTCACTCCCCGATGGGCGTGATAATCCCTCCTCCTTGCGCGGAATAAGCCGGTATGACACTAATTGTGTCATATCTGGCTCGCATGATGTCGGTACACCCTTTGGGTGTATCGATGGACCTCACGATGCGCATTGCGCATGCGCAAGGTCTGCTTTACAGCAGCTCATCACAGATAAGCTGCCGTAAAGTATCCTCGCATATGCGCAATGCGCATCGTGAGGTCTGTTGATTCACCCAAAGGGTTGTACCGACGTCATCCGAGCCAGATATGACGTGATTAGCGTCATACCGGCTTATTCCACCCATGGAGGAGGGCGAGGAGGATTCAGATGGATTATCACACCCATCGGCATGACACAAAGGGATAGGTAGAATAGCATAATGAAACTGCAGGGACAGGTATTAATAGGCTGGGGGTGATTTTTAGGACTCAGGTTCCCTTTAAACGGATCCTGTCACCCCCAAATTGCCTCCTAAGCTATTAAAACATGTCCGTGCAGCCTCCCATCACTAATCCCACACTCCTTTTGGTGCAGAAAAGCATCTTGTGAAAGTGTAGAAAAACGTTTTATAACTTACTCATTAGTGATGATAATGAGCTGTGACTATATTCTTTAGTCCCTAGGGCTGGCCATCTTCGTCCTAATATCACTCCTTAATAGGCGTGATCTTCTATGCATATTGTAATCAGCGCCTCCCAGCTCTCCTGGGCGCTGTAATGGCTGTAATGATGCAAATCGCGTCATTTCTGGCATGGGGTGACGTCAGTACATCCATGCCGCATGCGCAGTGTGGGGCTTGAAGCCTGCAGAGCGGCGCGGGTGTACTGACGTCACCCCATGCCGGAAATGACGCGATTTGCATCATTACAGCCCCATTACAGCCATTACAGCGCCGTGGAGAGCAGGGAGGCGCTGATTACAGTATGCATTGAAGATCATGCCTATTAAGGTGTGATAATAGGACGAAGATGGCCCGCCTTAGGTACTAAAGAATATGGCCACTGCTCATTATCATCACTAATGAGTAAGTTATAAAACGTTTTTCTCCACTTTCACAGGATGCTTTTCTGAGCAAAAATGAGTGTGAGATTAGTGATGGGAGGCTGCACGGACATGTTTTTATAGCTTAGGACGCGATTGGGGGTGATAGATCCCTTTAATGTAACTGCTGTTATGAGACATGCGCAGTAGTGATCGCTGTGACGTCAGTCCTCCCAGTGAGCCGCAGTGCCCGGATGTGACCACCACACGCCGTTCTCCTCCGGGCCGGCAGAGGGCGCTTGGCTCCAATCACTCAGTTCCAGGTCACGTGGTCTATACAGGCGCATGCGCACTCCTCTGCTGTTGCTCTCCGGCTCTGTAGGGGGCGGCAGACTGTAGAGAGCTCATCCTGCAGGAGAGGAAGAAGGGCCCGGGAGCAGCAGCGTCGGAGGAGCTCCAGTACGGTGTATTCAGTCCTCCGGGACATGGGGCCGCGGTGACCGGCCTGCATCATGTCTGACGGCCTGTACGAGAAGTTCCTGACCCCGGACGAGCCCTTCCCGCTCCTCTCACAGAGGGGCAGCAGTGAGGAGGGCTGCCTGGACGGCAGTGACTTCGGCTGCCAGCTGTCCTCCTGCCACCGCACCGACCCCCTGCACCGATTCCACTCCAACAGGTGTGTGTGTGTCTCCCCGTGTACCGGCTCTGCACTGACCTGGGCCACCTTGTGTGATGTCATCTCAGCAGGACGTCTCCACAGTGGGGAGTCCGCAATAGAGCCATCACTGAGGGGCCGCCGAGCAGAGGCACCACCGTTTTGAGTCTTGCATGCACAACATGCTGTGTTCTGGGTCTAGGCCCCCCTGCCTTGCAGGAAGATGTGCCTGGGGTTGTGTGTGGGGAGGGGGGCATGCTTTCACCTTGCTGGAAGCTGCAGCTCTTGTGGGTGGGAGGGATGCTTCACTGGGAGCAGTGGCTTGTGTGGTTGGCGGGGACGTTGCCTCGCTGGGGGCTGTGGTTGGCGGGGACGTTGCCTCGCTGGGGGCTGTGGTTGGCGGGGACGTTGCCTCGCTGGGGGCTGTGGTTGGCGGGGACGTTGCCTCGCTGGGGGCTGTGGTTGGCGGGGACGTTGCCTCGCTGGGGGCTGTGGTTGGCGGGGACGTTGCCTCGCTGGGGGCTGTGGTTGGCGGGGACGTTGCCTCGCTGGGGGCTGTGGTTGGCGGGGACGTTGCCTCGCTGGGGGCTGTGGTTGGCGGGGACGTTGCCTCGCTGGGGGCTGTGTGATTTGTGTGGGAAAGGGGTGAGGGGACACCTCACAGAGATCAATGGCCCTCATGTCATGACCAAGGCTGTTCTGTCTCTTCCCTGGGGCTGCAAATCATATGCATTCTATCAGATCCTTAGATAATTGTACAGCAAGTACTTGCACACCAGGACGTCCACAGACAATTTAAATTCAGCCGGCACTGAACTGTAGAGAAGACCAGGATAAACTGCTGTTTTCCTCCAGAATCTTGTATTACCGTAGTTACAATGTATATATAGAAAGGAGAAAAGTCCGGCTTTCAGGATCGCGCTGTTCCAGGTCACAAGGAGTTAATCCAAGGACCAAGCAGTAATCGTAACTTTCTTTATTCTATAAAACTCTACACGTTTCGTGTACACGCTGTACACTTCCTCAGGAGCAAAGTTACGGTAACTTTGCTCCTGAGGAAGTGTACAGCGTGTACACGAAACGCGTAGAGTTTTATAGAATAAAGAAAGTTATGATTACTGCTTGGTCCTTGGATTAACTCCTTGTGAACTGGAACAGCGCGATCCTGAAAGCCGGACTTTTCTCCTTTCTATATATGCAATTCTAGTGACCGGCTGATTGCTGCAGTTCATCGGATCCTACCCATTTGTGCTTATGGTTGTTGTGTTCCACACAACTGAACCAGGTGAGTGGATCCATATCTGTGAAACGATTTTACCATTGGATAAGACCCTATTGTGCGCTTCTGTCTCCCCCTTTTCGTAGTTACAATGTAGCAGCAGGTAAGAGTAATCCGTACAGGGTAGTATACATGCATCTTGACTCAATGGCCTCTGGAGACTAAAGCTGAGAAGAAGGGAGGAGCAACCTAATACAGAGCCCAACTACAGGAGAGACATAGGGTCAGTCTTCACACAGTCTAAATTCTGCCTAGCAACAACAAGGGAAATTCACTGATCAGAGGAAATGCACAATACAGAGAAAATATATAACAAGTTATTCCCACTCGTGGGACGTAACACTCCCCGTCTGAAATCATTAGATTTCACAAGTCTCTGTACGAAGTACGGAGTCCACCCTGTCCCTCGACGTCATGAAACCTGCAATGAGAGAAGTGAAGAACACAATTGCAACAATAAATGCAGTATTCAAGTCCATGCTTGCATTAACGCATAGTCCTGAATATCAAAAATAGAAAAAACCGAGTTCCTGCTGCATGGCAAACTAAATGCAGCACTGAATGCAGCATATCTTCTGCATTCAGGGAAGGGGTCCCCCATGTGTCTGTGTGCTTTGTACCCCGAGATATAGGCTTTGTAAAACTTAGAAGCCATGGAGGCAGTCACTGTGGCTGGAGGGAGCTTGATTGACTGTGGCCAATCCATCTTTACCCCCCCTTCCCCCGCCTCTCTGTGTGCCACCTCCTGCTGTGCTGTTTATTCTTTGTCAGGGCAGTAATCTGGAGCTGAACCAGGACAAATTATTTGCATGCTGTAAGTGACAGAGGAGCAGGGCAGAGCCAAGCACAGCAGAAACAGCACAGAGAGGCAGTGTTTTTTTTTTTTTTTTTTCACTTGAGACCAAAAATGCCTTTTGGAGCAGTTTTGGTCTGTTTCAAAACAGAGAACACCCGGATCCAGGGCAATGGGACTTTATGGAACCTGAATCCAGGGCACTGTGGGTTAATTTGCAATGATGCTCTATGGCAGAGGTCCCCAACTCCAGGCCTCAAGGCCCACCAACAGTGCAGGTTTTCAGGATCTCCTTAGTATTGCACAGGGCTTGGAATCATTACCTGTGCAGATGATCACATTAGCACCTGTGCAATACTAAGGAAATCCTGAAAACCTGCACTGTTGGTGGGCCTTGAGGCCTGGAGTTGGGGACCTCTGCTCTATGGAACCCAGATGCTGGATCTGTTTTTTTTTTTTTTTTTTTTTTTTTTTTAACTGAGTATGCCCAGAACCCAGTTTACAATAACACATCAACCAGGGGGCGTGTCATTTTCCACCAAATCCAGCTAAAAAAAGGTACACAACCAGATACAGCTGGTTGCTCCCACACCAGCATTATCAATGATCCGTGAGTCATCACTAATAATAATGCTTCGGCTGCTTCCAGCCTGCATTACTCCGGATTCAAAAACCAGTAGTGTGAAACCAGCTTTACAGAAGCGGAAATTCCAGCATTGCTGTTGCCTCTTTCCATTGTCAGCAGCACAACCCTAGACCATACAGTGGGTGATAACCTGCTGATCGCCGGGGGTCCTCTCCTCCTCAGACTCTCACTGTTCATGGCAATAGCAAAAAGGCAACAAATGCATGCCAACCTTTTCAACTACTTAAGGCCCCGTTACATGGTACAATATCGTTAACTATATTGTTGGTACGTCACGGCTTTTGGGGCGATGCAACGACGTTGTAACAACATCGTTACATGTGACACGTAGATACGACCAACGATAAGTCAGCTGATCGTTGATCGCAGGTTTATGAATAGGACCATAAATTAGTCGTTGATCGTATGTTCGATCTGCTGCATCGTCGTGTGTGACACTGATAACGATCTTGTTTACGACTTCGCTTATTCAGAACTGAAGGACGTAGGCGACCAAATGACCGCAAGTATCATTCGCATGTCGCGGAATCGTTGTTGCGTCGTTCATGATATCTGTACATGTGACATCTCACTAGCGATCATTGAACGACGTTCCAGCGATCTAGGTCAAGTCGGATCGCTGAGACATTGAAGCATGTAACCGGGCCTTTAGATTCTGCGGTTGTATTTTATTTCACTATCTGAGGGGGTTAAACTTCTAAGGTTGGCGTTCTATGATGTTGGTCTTCCACAGAGTATTACAGCCACCCTCAGTTGCTCAAGGTGATTTTACAGCTCTTGTGCTATTTTCGGGACGATTATTGCATGCACATTTTTGACAGCCATCTGCAGAAAAGGGTTAGAGCCTGACTCCACCTGCCATACAATGTTTTTATTTTTATTCTAGTTGTACAGGTTTTGTAGTTCAATAGTGTCATATATTTTGTAAGCTGTTTTAGATATACTATGCTCTTGCACCTCCTGCTACTCTTAACTAGTGAACTTGTGATTGTCCCACATACTGCCGAGTGGTTTATACTGTTTTACTGCACATCGACTTCAATGAGGGTAGTCTGGATATGGGAATTAAGCAAGAATATTGAAAATAATTGTTTGACCATTTCTAGGTGGAATCTAACATCCTGTGGAACCAGTGTGGCGAGCTCCGAATGTAGCGAGGAATTATTCTCTTCGGTCTCTGTGGGAGATCAGGATGACTGCTATTCCCTCCTGGATGACCAGGACTTCACATCCTTCGACCTATTTCCAGAGGGCAGTGTGTGCAGCGATGTCTCCTCATCCATCAGCACATACTGGGATTGGTCTGACAGCGAGTTTGAGTGGCAGGTAATATAGTTGGCCTATACACGACGTTTTTACATGCAATTTGCTTCTCGTGCTGTGCGTGTAGCAATGCCAACAGCCATCCTGTATAATCACATTATCGGGATACAAAGGGATGTCTATAATTTAAAAAAATTGTGGCTAGACAGCTTGAAATGTGGTAAATTACTAAAATAAGGCCCCTTTCACACTGGCATTTCTGAAAAAATGCGGCAGATCCAGTCAAAAAAGCGCATCTGCCGCATTTTCCGCCTAACGGCTGCACTTGTGGCACAGTTGCGGCAAGCCCCATGCATTGTCTATGGGGCTTGCGGTAAATGTGCGGCAGAGGCGGCAAGTGCGGTTTTGGCAGATCCAGACAGCGGCGTTTTTTTTTCGTGGCTGCAACTGCCGAAACCGCACTTGCTGCGTCTGCCTCACATTTACCGCAAACCCCATACACAATGTATGGGGCTTGCTGCAAGTGCAGCTGTTAGGCGGAACATGCAGCAGATGCGCTTTTTTTTTTTTTTTTGACCGGATCTACTGCATTTTTTTCAAAAACGCCAGTGTGAAAGGAGACTAAGCAATACTTACCAGCTCAGTCCCTTGCCAACCCTGCAGGGATGGGTCACACCCATCATGTCTTCACAACTGCAGTCAATTGTTGGCCTCAGTAGCTGTTTTTACTGTTATGGGCAGTCTGTCTTACTCCATATTTCACAATTTGGACACATTTGTTACAGTATTAAGTTCCAGAAACTTTAATATACAGAGCTTATAAAGTTACCGTATATACTCGTGTTTAAGCCGACCCGTGTATAAGCCGACCCCCCTACTTTTGCCCCCAAAATCTGGGAAAACCTATTGACTCGTGTATAAGCCGAGGGTGGACCCCAGCACAGGTATACAGCCCCAGCAGTGTGGTATACAGGCCCCCGCAGTGGTATACAGGCCTCCCAGTGGTAGTATACAGCCCCCAGAAGTGTGGTATACAGCAGCCTCCCCAGTGGTACATACAGGCCCCAGCAGTGTTACAGCAGCCTCCCCAGTGGTATATACAGCAGCAGCCCCAGTGGTAGTATACAGCAGCCCCAGAGATGTATACAGCAGCCCCAGTGGTAGTATACAGCAGCCTCCCCAGAGGTATATACAGCAGCCTCCCCAGTGGTATATACAGCAGCAGCCCCAGTGGTAGTATACAGCAGCCCCAGAGATATATACAGCAGCCCCAGTGGTAGTATACAGCAGCCCCAGAGATATATACAGCAGCCCCAGAGATATATACAGCAGCCCCAGTGGTAGTATACAGCAGCCCCAGTGGTAGTATACAGCAGCCCCAGTGGTAGTATACAGCAGCCCCAGTGGTAGTATACAGCAGCCCCAGTGGTAGTATACTGCAGCCCCAGAGGTAGTATACAGCAGCCCCAGTGGTAGTATACAGCAGCCCCAGTGGTAGTATACAGCAGCCCCAGTGGTAGTATACAGCAGCCCCAGTGGTAGTATACAGCAGCCCCAGTGGTAGTATACAGCAGCCCCAGTGGTAGTATACAGCAGCCCCAGTGGTAGTATACAGCAGCCTTAATGGTATATACAGCAGCAGCCCCAGGGGGTATATACAGCAGCAGCCCCAGGGGGTATATACAGCAGCAGCCCCAGAGGTATACAGACCCCCCCCCCCCCCCATTAGTGTACAGGGGCCCCAGCTGTATACAGCAGCCCCAGCCGTATACAGCCCCTCCGTGGTATCCAGGGCCCCCCTTGCTGCACCTGTAAAGGAAGATGTCAGTATACTTATTGCTGCCGCCGCCGCTCCGCTGCTCGGTCACCGCGCTGCTCCGGGTCTTCATGCTTCCTGTTCCTTCTCCGGCGCTCGAACAATGACGTCATTTCCTGAGCGCCGGAGAAGGAACAGGAAGCATGAAGACCCGGAGCAGCGCGGTGACCGAGCCGCGGAGCGGCGGCGGTTGCGATAAGTATGCTGACATCTTCCTTTACAGGTGCAGCAAGGGGGGCCCTGGATCCCACGGCGGGCTGTATATACGGGGGGGGGGGGGCTGTTATACATCAATTACCGTATATACCCGTGTATAAGCCGAGGGGGGACTTTTCAGCACATTTTATGTGCTGAAAAACTCGGCTTATACACGAGTATATACGGTAAGTAAAAAATATTATTGTGCTACCGTGTTAGCCAAAAAAAACATGTAACTACTTGTATCTCTAAAAAGCCAAAGATATTCTACAAGTGATGCCTTTATTAGCTATCTAGAAAAATTATATTTGCATTTTTCAAAGTTAAAGAGGCTCCTTCAACAGGCCATCAATTGCCAGATAACACCAACTGTCTTATAATTTTTCTGCAATATTTATTTTACAAAATTATATAGCTCTTCTAGAATCTGTTGTGGTTTGAGGGTGCCAGTTAATATTAATAACTAACGAGAGCTAGTGGATGTTTACAAAGGGGGGATTTACACTGACATACATAAGGGAAACCTAACCAAGGCTACCTTCACACTGCATAATATTCATCTGTGTGGTTCCTTGAATTTTAAGGACCAGACTGACAGGCATGAATCTGTTAAAGCTCCTTCAAGCCCTATCTCTTATCTTGCTTCTGAGCATGCTCAGTACAGCAAAACAGATCTGTTTCATGGATCAGTTTTTTTTCACGGATTTGTACAGAACCGCACTCCATAGAGCTCCGTGTTATTTCATATGGACAACTACGGATCTCTGTCTGTCTGTTGGTGTCATTGATTTTCAAGGCATCCCAAAATCGGAGCAGTCTCAGCTCTGGTGCATGAACAAAACTGACACACACAGATCAGTAACAAAACTGACACACGGATGGCCTCTTAGGACCAATCCCTACCCATAGGATAACATGTGAGTCCAAAACTGATCCATGACTATCCATTTTAAAATGGATAGACGCTGATCAGAAATTATGCAGTGTGAAGGCAGCCTAAGGGACAGGGATACAATAAAAGGGAAAGGTAATAGGAGAGGGTGGTGGGAAGATTGACTAAGGCTGGCTTCTTGTCACGGTTTTGTGCATCAGGTTCTGTCCGGTATGAACTGGACAGAACCTGATCTGGTTTTGCCTTCCATGTATCCCTATAGTGCTGGATTGGTCCTATTTGGCCATCCGGTTTTGTGTTTTCTGTGACGGATTCGTTTTTGTTCGGTTTTTCACCGTCGCCAAAATTAAAGCCTGCAGCATTTTTTGGCTCTGGTGAAAAAAATCTGACAAAACTGGACAAACTGATATCTGGCGATCCGGTGCCTATAACATGGGAGTCTATGGGCGCTGGATCTGTGAAAAAATCGGATAGTTTCCCGGATCTGATTTTATGCATAGAGCATGCTCAGAAATCCTGCCGTCAAAACTTCAGAATCATGGACAGCACAACTTCCAGCACAGGCAGTGATTTCAGCACCAAGGACAGCGGCAGAGCAGACATAGGCAGATATCAGCACCATGGACAGGGACAGAGCAGATACAGGCAGACTTCAGCACCAAGGACAGTTGCAGAAAACGAATCCTGCAATAAACAGGATTCGGGGTCATATTTGGCCACATTTTCTACACATCCTGTTCTGTCAGAATCTGTCCAGGGGATCCTGCAAAAAACAGGGTCCATGTCCATACAAAGATTTACGGCAATTTTGACCCCACACTTGGGTTTATAAGTGCATATAAATTTTTATTAAAGTTGATCAAATCACAGATATTTAAAACCATCTCCTAAAACAACTCCAAGACAGTGTGGTTATAGCTTCATGATTACATTACAGGCTTAGATACCATAACACAGTACAAGGTTATGCCAGCATAAGATTAAGTATATAATTATCAATAAATCCTATGACTCCCTTTTCCCCTTACATGTTCTCACTTGAGGGCCAGGGATGCAGAAAGTACATTGTGGAAGTATCCTATACACATCTTATTGCACATTTGCCCAAATCACAGTTTAAGTGACTGCATGAATTGTCTGCATACCACACCACACTGCCCAGCAGTGCGTGCTGCTTGGATACCCGCTGTTTATCATAGTTACCAGCGTCCTCCCTGCTTACAGGCAGCGCTAAGCAGGGAGGACGCTGGTAACATCGCCTTCAGTGATGTGGGAGGTGGCTCCCATGCCCCTGATCACTGGAGAGATCTGCCTGTTTGACAGCTCCCCAGCGACCAGGTAACGATGCTCCAGTGATCCCGGCAGGTCGTTATCGCTGTTGGGATCGCTGGAGCGGTCATTGTGTGTGACAGGGCCTTTACAGCTCTTGATCTGTCTGACATAAACCTCTATTGATTTTTGGTGTTATCCGTTAGTTGAGTGATTCATATAACTATTGTCCATGTTGGCTCCAGCAGCGCTAACAATTGCACAGCACTTTACAGACTTCTTCATCACTTTCCCCATTGGGGTTCAATATCTAGATTCCCTATCAGTATGTCTTTGGAGTGTGGGAGGAACCAGGAGGAAACCCACTCACAGGGAGAACATACAAGCTCCTTGCAGATGTTGTCCTTGGTGGGATATAAGATTTAGTATCATGATTTCTAAAGCCCCCCTGTCACACTAAACGAAATTGCTAGCGAGATCGCTGTTACGTCCGATTTGGTGATGAAACAGCGACCTCGTTAGCGATGTCGGTATGTGTGACACTTAGCAGCGATCAGGCCCCTGCCGTGAGATCGCTGGTCGTTACAAAGTGTTCTGGATCATTTTCTCCTTCGCCTCATTGGGGGACACAGACCGTGGGTGTTATGCTGCTGTCCACTAGGAGGCGACACTAAGCAGAATCTGCAAAAGAGTTACAGTGGATCCTCCTCTGCAGCATTACACCCCTGGAACAGGAAGTGATTCTCCAGTTTTTGCTTAGTGTCTAGGAGGCACACACAGATTTTTTAGTGCTCCTAAAAAACTTCCGTTTTGAACCTTTTTCTTCAAGAAGAAGAAAAGTGGGTCTCTGATGAGACTCCCGGCATGGTCCCTCCTCGGCCCCCCACTGTTGGGGGCGCCTGGTTGAGGTCGACATTTTCCCCCCACATGCCGCTCCCTCCTCGGCCCACCACTGTTGGGGGTGCCCGGTTGAGGTTGAGATGAGGGTCCTCCTTCTCCAGTTCCCCACTGTTGGGGACCCTGGGTTGAGGTCGAGCCTGCACTGGAGCCCTCTGAAGGTGGACGGCAGCATCCCTCCCTAGGTGGACGGCAGCATCCCTCCCTAATCACCCCCCGGGGGTTTTTAGGTTGAGACACCGCAGGTAGGGCACAAGCAGGCTGCAAAGTCACTATTCAGATGCCTCAGCTCGCTGCATTCAACTCTGCAGCACCAGGAGACCCAGCTCTGCTGCATGCTCCTGAAGGGGCCGGGGACACTGCATCTACCGCAGCACACTCCAGAAGCCTCAGCCTGGCTGAGTACCTCTGATGGACACCCCAGGCCATTCCTGCCACGGCCTACCCTGGGTTTTCTAAGACCAGGAGACCCAGTCCCCCTGGGCTCTCCTGATGGGAGCTGCCACCCTGCTGCAGCATCTCTTCCCTCACTAAAGGAGATCAGCCTTCGCTGCTCTCTCCTGAAGGGGCCCATACTGTGAGCAGGAGCACCAGTTTTTCTGATCATCATAATGGGAGACCCAGACAATGGGGTTTAGGGCACTGCCCTCCGGAGGCCACACTAGGTACTACAAGAACTGTAGACACCGCCCCCTCCGCTTATAAACCCCTACCGCAGGGAACATCCTCAGTTTTAAACTTAGTGTGCTCGGAGGTACCACACGCTTTGCTTGCACTCATCGCATTCTCACAGCTTACGTGATGGCGTATGAAGACAAGGTAAAGAAGGTCCCAGTCAGGGACCTCCGGCAGTCTCCCTGTTTACCTTCGGGGAACATGCAGGTCGAGGTACCGGAGGGCCTAGTGCCTGGGCACACTGTGTCTCCCGGTACGCTGCCGTACTCCTTCCCATCCCTCCTGGGGGCTCTGAGAAGTGGGAGATAGGAGCCTTGCACAGCTCCGCTCCGTCCGAGGCCTCCCTAAATGGTGCTTACAGACCGGACTGGAGTCAGCTCTGTCCGAGGCCTCCCTAAATGGTGCTTACAGACCGGACTAGAGCCAGCCCAGTCCGAGGCCTCCCTAAATGGTGCTTACAGACCGGACTGGTGCTGAACCCCCGTCCGAGGCCTCCCATGATATGGTGCTTACAGACCGCTCCGGCACTGAGATACTCCGGTGTCTCCGGTGTGCCTGGGGGTAGTGTCTGACACTGATGTGTTTATGACACTCAGACCGCGCGTTGCCTTAGGGTCCGCGGTTCTGGCGGTGTACCCTGTGCTGGGGTCACCCTGGCTGACCGCCCTGTGTGACACAGGGGCTGCGGCTGTGGGCTTCAGACTTTGTCTGTGAGCCCGGGTATTTATGTTTAATACCTCCCGCGCTGCGGGCTCCGGCGCTTACATTATTGTAATGGCGGCCGGGAGAGATGTGGAGCGGCCCATGTGACCTGGATGGGCGTGTGTGTGTGCTTCCCGCGTGTTTCGGCCCCGCCCTCTGCTTCTACAGCGGCGGCCATCTTTTCCCCTCACTTTCCTGCTGGGATCGTTGGAGACTGCTCTGCTGCACTCCAGGGGAGACCAGGTTCTCTTTCCTCGCGGAGGTCACACACACACCGCTCCCTTCACCACCGCTGTGCAGCGGTCGGTAAGCCACCGGTTTCCGGTGAAGTTTCTCCTGTGTTGATATTCCTCTACCGTGGGTATGTCCTCAGGGAAGAAAGGCGCTGCTAAGGCAGCCAGTACCACACCTGTCTGTGCTACATGCAACGGGACACTGGTGGAGGGGTCCTGCAATAATTGCGGACGCCCAGACGCCCGGACTGTCACTGCTGAGTCAGCAGCTCCGGTGCTTTACCCTGAGGTTCAAGTGATCCCAGGGCCATGGGAAAAACAAAGCGAGATTAATGCCTCTCTGTTGTCCCAATTGTCCTCCATGTCGCAATCCCTGGAGGCACTAACAAGGAGACTGGATGCTCCAGCTACTCCTTCAAGCTACCCCCGGGTGTCTCCATCTTCCACCGTGAGACCCCTTAAGCGGGCTCGCCGGGAGGATTCACCCGAACTCCAGGTCCTCTCTGAGGAGGAGCGTCACTTTGACGGTGACGAGGATGATGGGGGTTCAACTCTCGGGTCGGTGTCTGACCAGCTGAAGGGGTGGAGGATCTGGTGTCTTCCATCAACGAGACTTTACGTCTCGGGTTACCCCCTCAGGAGACAGCCGTTCACCCGAAGGAGGTCTACCAGTGGTTACGACCTGAGGCTAGACCATGTGGTTCCTTTTTGGACCACACTAACTTTGAAAGGGTGGTTAGAGCTCCCAGGGTACACCCTGGACGGCGTTATGTCCGCAAATCCAAGGACAACCGCTTTCCCTTTCCTCAGGAGGTGCTTCAGGAGTGGTCGCAGTCCCCGAAAGTGGACGCTTCCATGACCAGGATTGCTGCACGCTCCCTATTCTCTGCCTCTGATAGCTCCTCACTGAAGGATGCGACAGACAGACAGGTCGAACAACTCGCCAAGTCGTCTTATGAGGCTGTGGGGTCTTCATTTGCCCCGAGTTTTGCTGCGGTCTGGACTCTGCAGGCGATCACATCCTGTCTGGATGGTATTGCTGACCTGGCAGGTTTTAACTCTGAAGTCCTGGCACTTACAGAGAGGGCAAAGGCCTATGCAGATTATGCTAGGACGGCGTCCCTGGAGACTGCCACTCGCTCAGCTGTGGCTTCGGCCAACGCGATAGCGATCCGCAGATTGTTGTGGCTGCGTCTATGGGACTCAGATGCCACGTCAAAAAAGATTCTGCAGAATCTTCCTTTCTCTGGTGACAGGCTGTTTGGTGCCGAGCTGGACAAGTTGATCAAAGACTCTACGGAGTCCAAGATCCCACAGAACAGACCTAAGCCTAGGTATACTGTGAAAAGGAACCCTAAACAGTGGTCCTTTCGTACCAGCTCACAGCCGTCAGCGTCTTCCGCTCGTGCGGACCGTGGGGCCAAGCCCTCTCAGCAATGGCGCCCCAAGAGTCGCCAGAAGAAGTCGGCAGGTACAACAGCTGCCGCTCCCAAGCCCACCTCAGCATGACTCGCTCTCTCTTCCTGCCTCCCCACAGGTTGGAGGTCGCCTGTCTCAATTTCAAGACAAATGGCGACTCCACATCCAAGATCAGTGGGTTCGAGACGTAGTCTCCAGAGGATACAGGATAGAGCTGTCGTCACAACCCACACACCGATTCCATCGGTCTGTCCCATCTCCAGAAAAGGCTCAGGCTTTTTATCTGGTCTTGGAGGGACTCCGCAGAGACGGAGTGGTGGTCCCAGTGCCCACTGGGGAGAGGTTCAGGGGTTTCTACTCCAACCTCTTTATCGTCCCGAAGAAGGACGGCTCCTTCCGCCCGGTTCTGGACCTCAAGCTGTTCAACCGCCATGTGTTGGTTCGGAAGTTCCGCATGGAATCCCTGCGCTCCGTGATCGCGGCTGTGTCGCAGGGCGACTTCCTAGCGTCCATAGACATTCGCGACGCTTACCTTCACATACCCATTGCACCGTCTCATCAACGATGGTTGAGGTTCGCGGTGGGGGAGGAGCACTTCCAATTCGTGGCGCTGCCCTTCGGGTTGGCCTCGGCTCCCCGGGTGTTCACGAAAGTGATGGCATCAATGATGGCCTTACTGCATGCGCAGGGACACGCTGTCATTCCTTATTTGGACGACCTACTGGTCAGAGCGCCATCGGAACACCTGTGTCAGCGAAGCCTGCAGGCGACCATGCAGTCTCTGGAGCAGTTCGGGTGGCTTCTCAACATCCAGAAGTCCACCCTGGTTCCAACCCAGTCACTGACGTACCTGGGCATGGAATTCCACACGGACTCTGCTCTAGTGTCCCTACCACGAGCCAAACAACTGGCCATCCAGTCAGGAGTACGCGATCTCCTCGAATCACCTCATTCATCCCTACGGGTATTGATGAAGATGGTGGGACGCATGGTGGCAGCAATAGAGGCGGTGCCCTTCGCACAGTTTCGCCTCCGTCCTCTGCAACTGGAAATCCTCCAGAGGTGGGACAAGAGGACGTCCTCTCTGAATCAGCTGGTGGTCCTCTCCCAGCCGACCAGGGATGCTCTGCAGTGGTGGCTTCAGCCGAGTCACTTATCAAAGGGACGATCCTTCCTGAAGCCATCGTGGTTAGTGGTGACCACCGACGCCAGCCTGAAGGGCTGGGGCGCGGTGTTCTTACACCACAGAGCTCAAGGTCTCTGGACACGTGCAGAGACGACGTTGCAGATCAACGTGCTGGAGCTCAGGGCGGTCTATCTGGCACTCCTGGCCTTTCGGGTGTTCCTATCCGGACAACCAATTCGGGTTCAGTTCGACAATGCGACGACGGTCGCCTATATAAATCACCAAGGAGGAACCAGGAGTGCACAGGCTCTAGCGGAAGTCCACCGCATTCTATCATGGGTGGAAGTCAACAACTGCTTGATTTCCGCAGTCTACATCCCAGGTGTCGAGAATTGTGAGGCAGATTACCTGAGCCGACAGGGGATGGACGCCGGAGAATGGTCTCTCCATCCGGACGTCTTCCGGGACATCTGCATCAGATGGGGGACCCCGGATGTGGATCTGATGGCCTCCCGGCTGAATCATCAGGTGCCACAATACATGGCGAGATCGTGGGACCCTCAGTCTCTGGGGGCAGATGCTCTAGTCCTGAGTTGGTCAGATTTTCGCCTGCCATATGTTTTCCCGCCCCTGGCGCTGATGCCCAAGGTCCTGTGGAAAATCAAGACGGAATGTCACACAGCCATTCTAGTGGCTCCGGATTGGCCGAGGAGGTCCTGGTATCCGGATCTGTGGCAACTGTCCGGCGGACACCGGTGGGCTCTTCCAGACCGCGCAGATCTTCTCGCGCAGGGCCCCTTCTTCCGCCCCAATTCCAGGGCCCTCAGATTGACTGCATGGCTCTTGAGGCCTGGCTCTTAACATCCAGGGGTTTCTCTCCTGCGGTTGTTTCCACCATGAACAGAGCTAGACGGCCCACGTCACGGAAGATTTACCACAGAACGTGGAAAGTCTTTTTCGCCTGGTGCTCCTCTGGGGGACATGTACCTTGGCCCTTGTCGATCCCGACCCTATTGGCCTTTTTGCAGTCAGGTTTGGAGTTGGGCCTTTCCCTCAGTTCTCTGAAGGGTCAGGTATCAGCGCTGTCTGTATTGTTCGACAGGCGCTTGGCGCTCCTCCCAAAGGTTCGTCAATTTCTCCAAGGGGTGTCTCGAGTGGTTCCGCCGTATAGGCGGCCTCTGGACCCTTGGGATCTCAACATGGTCTTGGCGGCTTTGCAGAAACCACCTTTTGAGCCATTGAGAGAAGTCTCTCTTTCTTACTTGTCACAGAAAGTGGCTTTTCTGGTGGCTATTACGTCCCTGAGACGGGTCTCTGAACTGGCGGCACTATCGTGCAAGTCACCCTTTCTGGTGGTTCACCAAGACAAAGTGGTGTTACGCCCGCGGGCGGAATTCCTGCCAAAAGTGGTTTCCACTTTTCATTTGAACCAGGAGATTGTGCTCCCATCATTTTGTCCCGCTCCTGTTCATCAGATTGAACGCGACCTCCATACTCTGGACCTCGTACGGGCTGTACGCATTTATGTGTCCAGAACTGCCTCCTTCCGGAGTTCGGACTCCTTGTTCGTACTTACGGCAGGTCGCTGTAAGGGGTCAGCGGCGTCAAAATCTACCTTGGCCAGATGGATCAAGGCACCCATTCAAGAGGCTTACCGGTCTTCTGGTTTGCCTCTCCCGGTAGGCTTGAAGGCACACTCGACAAGAGCTGTCGGTGCCTCCTGGGCCTTGCGACATCGCGCCTCTGCTCTGCAAGTGTGTCAGGCGGCCACTTGGTCTAGCCTGCACACCTTCTCTAAGCATTATATGGTGCATGCCCATGCCTCTGCGGATGCAAGTTTGGGCAGGCGGGTCCTCCAGGCGGCGGTTGCCCACCTTTGACGGGGACCGCGTATGCAAAAGTCTTTTGAGGAACTTTTTCCCGCCCTGGGGTATTGCTTTAGGACATCCCCATTGTCTGGGTCTCCCATTATGATGATCAGAAAAAAGAGAATTTTGTTTACGTACCGTAAATTCTTTTTTCTTGAATCATCAATGGGAGACCCAGCACCCACCCAGTGTTCCGTTGTATGTTACGGTTGATCTGTCCCCTGTTGGGGCAGTTTATCCGGGTTGTTGACCCGTCTGTTCACGGTGTCTTCCCGAGGTTTCGGGTGTGGTTTTCTGTTGTCTCCTCGCAGCTTATGGACCAAACTGAGGATGTTCCCTGCGGTAGGGGTTTATAAGCGGAGGGGGCGGTGTCTACAGTTCTTGTAGTACCTAGTGTGGCCTCCGGAGGGCAGTGCCCTAAACCCCATTGTCTGGGTCTCCCATTGATGATTCAAGAAAAAAGAATTTACGGTACGTAAACAAAATTCTCTTTTTCTGGGCTCCTTACAGGACAGTACCTGGACTCAAGGAGACCCAGTTCTCCGGATGGGAGATGCCATCCTCTGCTTCACTCGAGGAGACCCAGTCCCTCTGGGTTCTCCTGATGGGGGAACTGCTGTGTGCCAGCGATCATGTGCCTACAGCCCCTGGGGCTCGGCCGGGTCCAGATCCGCTCCGGTCCCGGACCGCACCTCCGCGCCGGCCTGCCATCATTTGCGGCCTCTATTTTTACTTGAGGCCGCGGCTTCGGCCTAGCGCGGAGCCGCCGCCTCTTTTCCCGCCCCCGGCCCGCCTCCTGGATGACGAGAATGACGCGGACAGCGTCATGGAGGGGGCGGACTGGAGCTGCACAGGGGGCAGGACGGCTATTACTGGCGCCTCTCGCTCATTGCGAGATTTCATGCGCGCCTTTTGTTATCAGAGTCCCGCCCCCCTCTGCCCATACAAGCCCTGGGCTGTGACTAGGGCACTCTAGTGATGGGCAGTCCGGCTCTTTTAGATGAGCCGGCTCTTTCGGCTCAGTTCACTAAAAAGAGCCGGCTCTTTCGGCTCACAAAACTGCTCTTTTTTTACAATAATCCTCTGCTACAACCTGTCATGAATACTGAACCTCCCCTGTACAGTGAGAAGCTTATTCTACACCTTTGTATGTATCTAGTGAAGCAGTAAACACTGTTATTAGCATTATTGTTTCCTCAGATTGTCAGCTCTTCTGAACAGGGCCCTCGCTCCTCATTTGTATTCTCAACTTATATTGCTTAAGCCCCCACACGAGCAGTGGCTGCCATTACAAAACATGAGATGGCTCAGTGGGCTGACGCTTATATATAATGTAAAGTTTTCATTATGCAAAGTGGATCCGAGCAGGGCTCCCTCCCTGCTGCAGCTCCACACGCTTCTCCCCTGCTGCACATGATAGCCAGGGGCTCTGTGGTCTTCGACTACATACTTCCCCCCCCCCCCCCCTGCGACAGCTCCGCACAGTACAGCTGACACCAGGTGCCCTCAATGGCCATTACATGATGACAACAGCAGGTGCCAGGATCTGGAGCTTGGCAGGCCCCACTTACCCCCCTGCTGCATCTATCAAGTAGTCGGTGCCTAATGGGTTCAGCAGTGCCTCTCCTCTGCTGCAACCCTCAAGACACATACCTTGCAGCTGGGGCCCAGCGTTAAGGAACGCAGCGGCGCTCCCTCCTTACTGCAACTCTCAGGGCACTCAGAGGTGCTTCCTCCCTGCTGCAGTTTCCTAAGAAAAAGCTTGGCAACCGTCAATGGGCTACTGCCTCAAATGGACCCCCTGGTATCCAACTCTAGGCCTACACACAGTTGAGAAAACTACTTGGTGGTGGAATTACGAGTTTAACTCGCAGGTTCCTTCCTCGGCCCTCCAGTGTTGAAGAGCCCAGTTGAAGTTGATGTAACCTACAGTTACCTGACAACTGCAAGGGTCCCAGGACCGTTCGCCAATCCTCTCCAAATCCACAGCTGGAGCTCTGGTTGGCGGTGATGACAGTCAAGTCTCACAAGACGCAGGATGAAACACTGTGATCCGCAACTGCACAGGTACTTTAGTTACGGGTCTCTGGAAGCTGAGACCCATAGCATACTCCGTCCTCAGCTCCCCACTGTTGGAGGCGCTGGGTCGTAGCCGAAATTGCTATATGCCATTCTCCTTCCTCGACTCCACACTGTTGGGGACTCGGGTTGAGGCTGCGACGGCACAAGGCCTGGCTGGCCTCCGTCCCCAGACTACAAAGACGAAACTCCTGGGTCGCAGTACGTGGAATGCGAGCCCTGTTGACAATCTCCTCACTATATCTATATTAGGTATTTAGGTTGAGATGACACATGCGAGCACTCTGCACAGCCCGCTTCAAAGCAGGACCTCACAGACCCCCGACCACATTAACCCAATGGATGGGCCCTTCTGGACCCCGTCTGACCGTGACCCGAACCTGATTCCAGGCAATCTGTCCCTTCTCGACTCAGGAGCCGAAAAAGAGAATTCTCACTGTGGTATAGCTCTCGCGGTGTGCAGCGCAGGTCACCGGCAACTGACCTATTGTGGGCGCAGCCTCCGGTTTCGGCCAGCACGGCTCCTGACTTCCGGCTCCTTCCGGAGCTTCGCGGCGGGTCTCTGCCATTCCCGGGCCCCGCGTTTTTACGCGAGGTTTTGGCCTAGCTGTGACTCGCTGGCTTACCGCCCGCCTGACGTCGGAGTTTCCGAAGCGTCAGCACGGGGTGGGGCGAGGCTGAAAAGGACTGAAGCGAAAAGAATACAATGCCTTTTCCCAGCCTGAAGTTGGCTATGTCCATACTGCATTTCAACAGTCTCCTATATCTGGATGACTTTTTTATCAATGCATGACTTTGAAGGACTGCGATCACAGTGGCATTCGCACTGTGCTTATTAAGAGGACTCGGTGGGATCAACTCCGAGGTCTACCGCAATTCCAAAGCACATGCTGCTGCACAGCACACACATTCCAGGAATCCCAGCTCCGCTGCGTACTCCTAACGGCCACATGCTACAGCATCACGTATGGCGTCTCAGCCATATTGAACGCACAGCATCGCATGAACACAGCGGCCTTTTTTAGATGCAACACATCCACAGCGCTAGTCAATTTCCCTAGACAAATCACTGATTCTTCGTCTTGGAATCCGCAGCCTCCGTCAGAGGTCTCCTCAATCCTTCACAACTCCCATAAGAGTCCTAGACTGCATAGTGGCAGCTTGGGAGTCAGTTTCATTGGCTCAGCTGTCTCGCCGGCCTTTGCTAGTATCCATGCTCAGGTGTTGCACGAGAACAGGATGGGGTGTGATGTACCCCCATCACAATGCACATGGCAGTAGTCTTGCCCTGTCTCGAAGATGCCCCTCAATCTACGAACATTCGTGCAGTATCTCTACTACTGAAATCTTTCAGTCACCTTCTGGCATTCGAACATGTCAGGATACAGTCAGACAATGCCACAGCCTAGCATATGTCAACCACCAGGGTGGAACCCGCAGTCTCTAAGCAATGACAAGTTCGCCACATCCTTCACTAGGTGGAATCCTTGGAACACTGTACTGCCAGCCGTTCTCATACCACGTGTGCACATCTGGGAGGCGGATTTCCTAATCCACCAAAGGATGGACTCGGGGGACTGCCCCTTCATCTAGAAGTCCTCCGTCGAAACGCCAACGCCAGGAATCCACAGATATGGACCTGACGGAGTCACGCCTCTATGCCACGGTCCCGGCCTTCCTGGTCTGGTATCAGGATCCACAGTCAGTGGCACAGACGCACTAGTCCAAGCCTGGACCGGTATCCGTCTCTCCTATATTCTTTCTCCACTAACGGATAGTCTGGAATATCAAACGAGAATGTCGCGGGATCGTCTCCGTGGTCTCAGACTGACCCACACGCGCTTGGTGCGTAGACTCGTCCGCATTATAGCAGCAGTACTAGGACGTCTCACAGACAGTCCAGACCTGCTCGATCACGGCCAGTTCTCTCTCAGAATTCCTCACATCCGAGGTTAATGGCGTAGCCTTTGAGACCTAGAATTTAACCAAAGAGGTTTTTTTCCCAGGATATTGTAACGACCGTAGTCACAGAGAGGACACCAGCCTTATCAGCGATATCCCATCACACATGTGTAATTGTTTTGTTTTTTTGCTTGGGGCACCTCTAGAGGTAATTTCCCTTGGCCCTACTTCATGCCAGGGACTCTCCGTTTCTTCCACTCAGACCTAGACTCAGGTCTGTCCTTAAGGTCTCTTACACAGCAGGTTTTTTTTTTTTTTTTTTTTTTTTTCAGCTGTTTTTTCACCCGCTTACAAACATGTCTTGCCACCAGATGTCTATGAAATCCTTCCTTCGGAGGGTATGCTATTTAGGGTCTCCATACCACAAGACTACACCCGTGGGGACCTGAACTTGGTCCTCACGGCACTACAAGAACCACCTCTTCAGCCTCAATGGGATGTTACCTTAAGCATCCTCATCCAAATAGTAGTATGGCTCGGTGGCATTTCTTTGTCTCTGCAGAAGTATCGGTACTTGCAGCGGTCTCATGTAATTAATTTTTTTCTAGTCTTCCATCTGGACAAGATTGTCCTATGGCTGGTTCCATTCTTCTTCTATGGTAGGTTTACTCCTTCCACCTACATGAAGAAATCTCTCTGCCATCGCCGCGCCCGACTCCAGTCCGTCCGGTCGCGGAGGACCTACGTATGCGGGACCTTGTCAGGGACCTACACGTCTAGGTATCCAGGATGGTGCCCTTCTAAGAGGTCGGTTTCTCCTTTATCCTTCTTCCAATGGGCAGACACGTCAGCCTCAAAAGCTCACCTAACCAGGTGGATTCCTCTAACCATCCAAGACGCTTATACTTTCGAAAACTCATTCCTTCGGGAAGGTCACGGCACATTCTACTGCGACCGTGGAAGCCTCCTGGACAGTTCGGTGAGAAGTATCGGCGCAACCAGTGTATAGGCAGCCAAAAGGTCAGCCTACACCCATACCCAAGCCAATATAGTGCTTGCACTCAGCCCTCGACAAACGCAGGTCCGGGTATCCATGCCCTCCAGGCGGCAGCAGCCTGCCTGTCGGTGCATAGTTCTTCACTGACCATGCTCAGTGTCGCTAGTTCCATTGTTCTTTCCCCACCCAGGACTGCTTTGGGACGTCCCACGGTCTGTGTCCCCCAATGAGGCGAAGGAGAAAAGGAGATTTTTGTGTACTCACCGTAAAATCCTTTTCTCTTAGCCTCTAATTGGGGGACACAGCACCCACCCTATTGCCCTTGTGGGCCTTTTCTACAGTTCTCATAGCTTATCAGCTGTTACATGGTTAACATGTTTACACGTTAGCCTATTATCTCTCTGTTAACTGTTGTCTGTTTAAACTTGTGCCTGTTTAGCTCCAGGCCTTGTAGTACTGTGAGCCTGTTTAGTTACAGGCCTTGTTATACGATTATGCTTCGTTAACTCTTCACTGTTTTCCACATGCGCCTGCTTAGTTTCAGGCCTTGTGGTACTAGTATTACTCTGCTAACTCTTAACTGTTTACACACGTGCCTGTTTGGATTCAGGCCTTGTTACACTGTTATTACCTTGTTAAGTATATTTGTTTACACAGGACGCCTGCGTAGACTTCCTGTGTCTCTGTTATTATCTGTTAACTCTCCTACTGCTTTAGCACAAAACTGGAGAATCACTTCCTGTTCCAGGGGTGTAATGCTGCAGAGGAGGATCCACTGTAACTCTTTTGCAGATTCTGCTTAGTGTCGCCTCCTAGTGGACAGCAGCATAACACCCACGGTCTGTGTCCCCCAATTAGAGGCTAAGAGAAAAGGATTTTACGGTGAGTACACAAAAATCTCCTTTTTTGGTCGTTGCACTCCCGCTGGGAACGCTGCATCGCTGTGTTTGACAGGGACAACGACCAGCGATCTCAATACTATGCCCAAGAGTGACAGATTCCCAACGACCTCCGTATCGTTGCTGAGTCGCTGGTGAGATCTGACTGTTTGACATGTCACCAGCGATCCCAAAGTGACGCAACAGTGATCCCTACCAGCAGTATCGTTGTCGGATCACTGGTGCATCGCTACATGTGACAGTACCTTAAGACTGGTTCACAGCGTTTAGCCTTATGTTCAGTGGCTCCATCATGTGTCTGCGGGACCTATGACTATGTTGATGAAGATGGAGTCACTGCTCTGTTGTGCATCATTTTCTGCTGTATACGCCTATTGGATGCAGCCAGCAAGACTCCTCCATCATTAGACAATGATCTTGTTGCATGCGTTTAAATCCAGCGTTATGGGAGTTTGGATTTAAAGGGAACCAACCACTTCAGATCACCCTAATACACAGTACATGTCCCTGCACCCTAAGGATACCTTTCCAGCACTGTTTTTGTGTAAAATCTTGCATTAGTATAACTGATATAAAGAGTTTATAAACTTACTAGCCTGGAGACTTCTGGGCATATCCCTCCTTCTGTTATACTTCAGGGCTGTGCATTCATTGCATGTCTGTGCTCCCCCTCCCTCTGTGCAGAGGAGATAACGATCACACCCATCAGGGCAGGGCAGCAGGCACGGAGGGAGGGGGAGCACAGACATGCAATGCACAGCCCTGAAGTATAACAGAAGGAGGGATACGCCCAGATGTCTCCAGGCTAGTAAGTTTATAAACTCTTTATATATCAGTTATACTAATGCAAGATTTTACACAAAAACAGTGCTGGAAAGGTATCTTTAGGGTGCAGGGACATGTACTGTGTATTAGGGTGATCTGAAGTGGTTGGTTCCCTTTAACCACGACAGAGTCTGTAAACAGAGGGCCAAATACTATGCAAGCCCAGCCTAAGGCCCCATCATGCCACCAATCTTTCTATGCCGCCTTTTTTAAAAATTTTATTTATAATAAATGTATAGTATAATCTTTACCACATCTTTTTTCTCCTGATCTGTGGACTAAGCTCATATATCCCGATGAGTGGGTTTGTGATGTGAATGGCAACTTACAGTTGTAGTCCTTGTTGCACACTGACCTTTAAGGCCAGTTACACACACACATAATTGTGCAGAGATTGGTCACAGATCTCTGGTTGCAGTGAGATCATGGACACATTGTTCCATTTGTACACGGCCACAAAATTTAACAATGTGTCCATGATTTCACTGCAACCAGAGATCTGTGACCAATATCTGCACAGTTATCTGTGTGTGTAACTGGGCCTTTAGGATCACAGATGGTTTTTGTTCGAATTTCGTTGTATGTATCAATACTTCAGTTCTGGGACTTTCTAAAAATAATTTGGGGGTGGTTTATGGGACTGTCTAAATCAAAAAGCTGTTTTTTAAATCTCCAGTTTTACAATTTATTACATTTTTTTTTTTTTTGTCAGCTGTAATTTGCTAGGAACCATTGTTTGATTTCTAGGAGAAGAAATCTATCCAGGACATGTTATAAAAGCTCTTACCTGTAATGAGCACAGACCTGTGACCTCCTTTCATCCCCCAGAAATAAACTATTAAGTTTCCCATTGAATAACCGAGTAATATGATACATAAAGATTAGATTAGAACGTTACGTAATTTTTTAATTACACAACAGGTGTTTGCTTCACTAAAAAATCTGCCATGAAAGGATGAAAAGTGTTGTTTTCTCCATTCGCCTTCCACGACAGCATTGGAGGATGTCGTCCACGCCCTATTGGGGGACAGGAACACAGAGAGGTTAAAAGCCCCTCCCCTTCCTCAGTACTCCAGTGTCTTCCTGTCCCCCTTGGGGCATGGAGAGGTTCCAGTGCTGTCAGGCCGGCAGAGGCAGCATTGGGGTGTACTTACAGCCGGGCCAGGGATGGACGTCGGGGGCGGCCTCCTCCTCCTTCTCGGGGCTCCCGTGGTGGGACCATCCGGCCTTCCTGCGTCCTACGGGGCAAAGCAGGCCGTGTATTGCAACGCCGGAGGCCTGTTCAGCTCTTCGGCGTCTCCCTCCTCCAGCTGCGGTCCCTGGGGCATGCATCAGAGGTGCCGTGGAGGCACTTCCGGTTTCGGGTGTGGCACTTCCGGTTCCGGGATGGCACTTCCGGTTTCGGGTGACGGCTCCTGTAAGGGCTGTGGCAGGCTGGGCGCGGCTCCAGGGAACCCAGCAGGTCTTTCGCGCGCTACTGCCCGCGGCCTGTGACCAGGAGGAGGGAGGGAACAGTAGTTCCTCGTTGGGGGCACGGTACTTCTGGATAAGTACCCGCCGGAAGCTACACCCAGGTAAGGCTGATCCCTGAAACATGGAGGGTGATAGGCTTCCACCTCTGCTTCTGCAGAGCCCAGCGTTCCCCCAGCTCATGTAAGTGTTTCTGGGGGTGGTCACAAGGGGTCGAGTTATTTAGGCCCTGCACTCACACTGGGACCCCTTCTCTTCCCTTTTTTCTATAGGGAGACGAGGGCCGTCTGTGGAAAGGAGCAATAATGGGGCTGCGGCAAAAAATTCCCTCTTCCTACAACAAGGTGTCGGCCATGACTGACAGGGTTGTCAGGATGGACTCCCCATCCCTGCTGGAGGAGCTCCAATCCATTAGGGAAGAGGTGCAGGCTTGTATCTCGGCACTGCGGGGTTTTGCTGCAGCTTCCGGGCCTTCCCCTCCGTAAGAGAGGAAGCTCCAGGATTGTGACTCTGTGGATCTCATGGAGGCTGGCCAGAGCTCAGCTTTAGAGGACGGCGAGGATATTGCCGCTGTTGCCTCTGTCCAGACACGAGAATCTGGACACTACTATTTTTCCACAGAGTCCATGGGTGCATTGGTGGACACTGTCCATTGTACCATGGGAGTAGAGGTGGTGGAAACCCCTTCTTCTGTGCAGGACTGAATGTTCAGAGGCCTGAAGGCTAAGCGGCTCACCCCATCCGAGTGGATTGGAGGGTGATGACTTTGTCTGGGAGGTCCCGAAGGTGGACATCCAGGTAGCCAGGGTAGCAATCAGCTGCCATTGTAAACCCATTGTGCATGCCCTTGACACTCTGTTAAATGAGACCCAATGGAAATCTCTATGGAAGTCTCTATAAAGTCAATGGGACTTCTAACATGAAGGTCTATGGCAGTATTCCATTTGGGAAGCTTAGCATATAAGACCGCGTTGCCTTTTGAAGATTCCTCCCGGTTGAAGGACCCCCTCGTTTGTAAAATGGAGAGTGTCCTCAATAAATCCTGGGAGGCGGCAGCTATGTCTTTATATGTGAACATTTCCTCTACATGTGAGCAGGTCTGTCTTTAAGTGGCTCACCGAGCTGGGAGAATTCCTCCTGCAGGGTACTCCCAGGGAGGAGCTTTGGACTCCATTCCACTTCTGAGACGTGCTACGGGCTGATGCCTCTGCTGAGTCGCTCCGCGTTGGCGCCAGGTGCGCAGTGTTGGCTAACACAGCTCGCAGGGCAGTGTGGCTTACGATGTGGAATGGGGAGGTCACGTCAAAGCTCCAGCTGTGTAGCCTCCCCTTGCAAAGGGCATTGGATGACATCCTGGAAAAGGTGTCAGACCGGAAAATGTGTCTCCCGGAACAGGAGCCCTTTCGGAGGCAGTCCTTTTGGCCTGAGCGCAGCCAACTCTCCCAGTCTAAAGGGAAGGGTAAGTCTGGTCGCTGGGCATTCCAGTACGGGGACAAGACCCGTAATATCTTGCTCCCCAGCAGCGGCATCACCAGCCGCCCCTAAACAAGGCCGCCTTCCCCATTGCGGGGCGGCTCCTGCGGTTTCTGCCACAGTGGCAAGCAATCTCCTTGTGCCCTTGGATCCTCTCGACCATTTGGGAGGGTCTACGCTTGGAATTCGAGAGCCAGCTCCTCCATGTCTTCGAGTCCTCTCCCTTCCTCAGGGAGACTCTCGCACAGTATTTCTTGTCGGGTCTGCGACACCTGTTGGATTCGGGTGTGGGGTCCCCAGTTCCTCCTGGAGAGGAGGGCCAGGGGCGCTACTCCAGGTTATTATGGACCTCCAGAACGCGTATTCTCATGTCCCCATTCACCCGTCCCACAAGCGCTTTCTGCGATTCACGATCTCCGGGGCAGGCGGGACGGTCCATTCTTGGCTTAATGTGCTGCCCTTTGGGATTTCGTCGGCCCCAGAGGTTACCAAACTCATGGGGGAAGCGATCACATTCATCCAGACCCAGGGGATATGTATGCTTCCCTATTTAGACAACATGTTGGTGGTGGCTCCTTCGGCAGCGCTTCTGCGCACAAAGGTCTCCAACATATTGGAGATTCTTCAGTCCCTGGGATGGGTACCCAATCTTCAAAAATCGGAACGGGTGCCTGCAACCCGACGTCAAATTTTGGGGGTCTTGCTGGCCTCCTCCAGACAGACCTCGTTTCTTCCTGCGGCATATCAGCTTTTGCGCTGCGTGAATCTGACCCGCTTCCGGGCAAGGGGGTCGACCTCCTTGCGGGAAGCAATGTCCCTGTTAGGGGCCATGTCGGCCTGCATTCAGTCAGTAACATGGGCTCAGGCTCCTTCCCAACTGCTCCAGGAACACATACTGAGTTCTTGGGACAGACGTCAGGATTCCTTAAACTCGCGGGTCCGGACCCCGGGGCGGGTGGTAACCTCGCTTTCCTGGGGATGAATCCCAGACACCTTCCTGTGACCTCCGTTCCCACTGATGCCAGCGGTTCCGGTTGGGGTACGATGGTAGTTCGCACACCCTTCCAGGGGATTTGGAGTCACTCGGTCAGTCGCCAGTCTTCAAACTTCTGGCAGTGGAGGAAGCACTTCTTGCTGCAGCTCACGTTCTCCGGGGTCATCATGTCAAGGTCCTGTCAAGACAACGTGACTACGGTTGCTTTCTTGCGGTACCAAGGCGGTACTCGTGGCTTACACTTGCAGGGGCTGGCAAGACTGTTCTTTTTGTGGGCAGTACGCCATCTTCTCTCCTCCTCGGCAGTACATCTGAAGGGAATGGTCAATGTACAGGCAGATTCTTGAGCCGCGCGGAGGTCCACCCAGGAGAATGGTGCCTCCATCCGGAAGTATTTCGCTCTCTTACGGACAGGTGGGGTGTCCTTTCGATCGACCTGTTCGCTTCGGGCTCCAATACAAAGGTGCCAACCTTTTTCTCCCTGACGCGGTCGGACCATCCTCGGGGGCTGGACGCTTTTGCCCATCCCTGGGACTTCCGGTTGGTGTATGCATTTCCTCCAATCCCACTACTTCCCAAAAACGTTGCAACGGATTCGGGCGGAGGGGGTGACACTATCCTGGTGGCTCCCCTGGGGCCCAAACTGGCGTGGTACGACGCCATCCGAGACCTGGGCCTGGAGGGACCGATTATGTTAGCCCACAGTCTCAACCTACTGTCCCAGGGTCCTCTGTTTCACCCGGGCCCTCAGTGGCTCATTCGGGCGGCCTGGCTGTTGCGGCCAGGATCCTGAGGATCAAGGGTCTCTCCCAGGCAGTGATCCACACGCTTCAGCAGAGCAGGAAGCTTGTGACAAATGCTATTTACGGGAGGGCTGGCATCGTTTCCTGTCCTGGTGTGCTCCTTCCATCCCGACCATGCATCATCCTAATGTGGCCCAACTCTTGGATTTTTGCAGCGTAGCTTGGATTTGGGGCTTCAGCCGAGCACTCTTTAAGTCCAGAGGTCGGCACTTGGGGCGGTTTTTGCCCAGGATCTTGCTTTCCATCCATGGCTCAAGCAGTTTTTTACTTCTGCTTGGGGGTGGCGTCCCCGGATTCGGCCTTCTGTCCCTCCCTGGGACTTGATGCTTGTTCTCCAAGGGCTTGCTCGAAGTCCCTTTGCACCCTTGTCTGCTGCATCCCTTACGTCTCTCTCTCACAAGGTGGCGTTTTTGGTGGCCATCACTTCTGCTCCCAGAGTTGGAGAACTGCAGGCGCTCTCTGTCCGGGCTCCGTGCCTCGTGGTGTCCGCACTCTCTGTCCGGGCTCCGTGGCTCATGGTGTCCGCACTCTCTGTCCGGGCTCCGTGCCTCGTGGTGTCCGTTGTTCACATTACGCTTCGATTGCATTCATCTTTTCGTTCGAAAGTTGTCGGATTTCCATCGGTCCCAAGGAAGTGGTTCTGCCTTCGTTTTGTCAATCTCCTGCTAATGCGGCTGAGGCCGTGTTTCAATCCTTGGATGTTCGTCGGACTGTCCTCCTCTATCCGAGAGACCGCTTCCTGGAGGTTAGATCAGAACCTGTTTGTTCGGCTTTTGGGAATAATACAGGGAAGACTTCCCAGGCTACCATCACTTCCTGGATCACGAAGGTGATCTGTGAGGCCTACGTCACTCCGGTCCTTGCTCCTCCGGTGGGGTTGAAGGCTCCTTCAACTCGGACTGCTGCTACGTCCTGGACGGAGCAGGCTGGAGCTTCATCGGAGCTGATTTGCAGAGCGGCTACGTGGTAGTCTCTCCTCTCTTTTTCTCGCCTCTATAGGTTAGATCTGTCCTTCAGTCGGGATCTGTCCTTTGGTAGGAAAGTCCTACAGGCAATAGTCCCACCCTGAGGAGTATCGGTGGTATTCCTCCAATGCTGTCGTGGAAGGCGAATGGAGAAAACTGAATTAGTCCTTACCGGTAATTCCTTTTCTTGGAGCCTTCCACGACAGCATCAGTTCCCCCCCTTGTTGGTGTTTGATTCCGGTTTGTATCAGGTAATCCATGGCTAAGGGTGATCTTGGTAAACACTGGAGTACTGAGGAAGGGGAGGGGCTTTTAACCTCTCTGTGTTCCTGTCCCCCAATAGGGCGTGGACGACATCCTCCAATGCTGTCGTGGAAGGCTCCAAGAAAAGGAATTACCGGTAAGGACTAATTCAGTTTTTTTTTCATATTATGGAGCATTTTAAGGGCTCTTTATTTATTTTTTTCTTACTATGGGCTAAAAAACTAACAGGCAGGTAGTTGCTAACCAGCATGTCCACTG
>JARQOC010000987.1:0-53811 GCA_033576535.1 Allobates femoralis | reverse complement strand
CATTGCAAAAGTGCAATGCGTTTGACGCTATGCGTTTTTGCAAGTGCACCAAAAAACGTTGTCTGCAGCGTCATTTTGTGCTTTTGCAAAAACGCATGCGTTTTTTTAACATGTTTTTTAACATGGTGCATACATGTACCATTCGTCAACACATTAGTTAATTGAGCCATGAAAATGGCAAGGGAAAAAAAGGATCCTTTAATGCATCCTACAAACTCAGTACAAGCTCAGTACAGTGTACGAATTGTTACAGTGGGTATCAACTAATTGCATGAAGGCCAGAAATTGGGTTTGCATCTCCTATTGGTGGGTGAGTTCCTCCTGCAGACCTGCCAGCTTGGTGCCATTAGAGCCAGCGGGATCCATGGCTTGAGTATACTGTAATGATTGACAGGTGAGCACCTGGGAGTGGACCCAATGGGATGGAGCACCGATTTCAACCTGGAGGAGCCAACCTAAGTGGCTACCGAGTCTTCTGTAGAACTGCCAGGACTGGTAGCTGCATACCTGAGTGAGTCCTTCATGCTCCTAGGCATGCTCTAGCTCTCTGATGGGTCACTCATTGTCCTTGGCTGGCTATAAGGTGCATAAGGTGGGGATGGAACTTGCAGGTATGTTCACTCTGTCTGGGAATTGCATTCCAGGAGATTACTCCTACTGTCTTCCCCTGGTGTTAGCTGTAGCCAATGGGTACAGGATGCCATGCCTGCTGGGACAGTCAATTGGTGGGAAGTTCCCCCCATTCCTCTCTTCTCCCCTTCTCTGGTATTTCTGTGATCTGGTTGTGGTGACTGCTGAGAGGCAGATTTAAGGGCTTCCATTTTGTCTGGTCTTTGCCAATTATTTTGAGTTCTGTTGGGTGGTAAATGTCAGGGTTTCTGTGCTTCTGAGGATGTCCATGCTTTGGTCTGTGTTCATGGTTATCACTGTTCCCCTTAGTTATTGTGGTTTGGCTCTACCAATGTCCTCCCTTACCAGGAACGGGAGGCAGGTGAGGAATACCCCGGCCCTCAAGGGTGCCTGGCAGTGCGATGGCTAGGGCAAAGTTGACCGACAGTCTGACTGGCAGCAAGTCAGTTCACCATCACCCAGCCTTTCAAGAGTCTTAGATGGAGAGGTTAGGCTTATGCTGGTAGGTAGCTGCCAGTTGCAACTTCAGGTGTCTTGGTATCATGACAGCTGACTCAGGGGGTCAAGTTCCTATGGACAGGCACAGGCTTTGGGTAAGTGCAGCCAGGATGGCTAGATGCAGGCAGGTACAGTCTCTGAATAAGTGCATGCTCTGTATATTCAGCACCAGGCAGATGCTTGCTGGTTAGCAGAACTTTTTTATTTTTTATTTTATTAAAACCATTTCTTTATTTCAATATCTATCTTCCTATGTGCCTTTGCCATTCGCCTTCACTGCCCCATTCCCCCTCCATCACCTCTCTTCCACATAAGCCCTTCTTTTATTCCCTCTACTTTATTGAGCTCCCATACTCTCTTCAACGCACTGAATTGTCACAAAGACTTAGTCAGAACCTGCAACTCTCTGGCGCCCTCTTATCCTGATGGCCAAGGCCGGTACTGCCAGATGATAAGAAAAGGAGAGCAGCTGCTCTAATTTATGTAGTCTACTGCGGCATGTGATGTGACAGGAAGTATATATACCACCAGTTCCTGCCAGAAACACATATATACCTTGATACAGTCACCTCAGGCCCACAATATCACATAAATGCAAAAAAATTATGCTGCCACTGCCGATCTCTTTCAGGTGGATCGGTAACCTGTTTGGTAACGTGAAATAGCGGGAACGTGTATCATCTCGTCATAGAACAGAAATAACGAAAATAAGCAAATTTATAAAGTTTACTCCAGAAAGTTGGCAGTGTTTACAAAAAGATATACAAGACATTACAAAACAGACAATTTACATATATGCATTTTAGGAATTAAAATAAGAAAGACTAAAACCTTTGCCACGTGGTGGCCGTCAGCAAATTTCAGGGGGGAAGACTCTCCGGAGATGGGTTGGGATTCTGGCCTCAATAGTCAAGGCAGAAGTGAATCAGGGCCACAGTGAGGGTCTTTGTGGTTTCCAAGGTGAGAAAGGGGCAAACTCTAGAGATGTTCGTAAGGTGCAAGCAGCAAGAGCGGACGAGAGATTGTATATATGGGGTGAAGAAAAGATCAGAGTCAAACATAACACTCAAGTTGACAAGAAGATGGCTTCCACAAATGGATAATTATCCTAAACGCACATCATAATCCGCAATAAACAACTTCACAAGGCACAAGCTGAAGCTTTTACAATGACCAACACAGTCCCCTTATTTGAACATCATTCAACATCTGTGATTACAACCCCTGACAAGCAGAGAGAAAAATGTATGGAATCACTCAATTCTGAGGAAAAAGTATGGAATAATGAAAAACAAGCACACAAAAGAACACTACAGTACATCACTAGTATTTTTTGCACCACCTCTGGCTTTAATAACAGCTTGCAGTTTCTGAGGCATGAACTTCACTTAATGAGTGACAAACAGTACTCTTCATCAATCTGGCTCCAACTGATTGCTGTTGCCAGATCAGTTTTGCAGGTTGGAGCATTGTCATGGACCATTTTCTTCAACTTCCACTAAAGATTTTCAATTGGATTGAGATCTGTACTATTTACAGGCCATGACATTGACCTTATGTGTCTTCTTTTCAAAGAATGTTTTCACAGTTTTTACTCCATGGCAGAATTCATTAACATCTTGAAAAATGATTTCATCATCCCTAAACATCCTTTCAATTGTTGGAATAAAAAAACTGGCCAAAATATCAATGTAAATTTGGGCATTTATTGAAGATGTAATGACAGTCATCTCCCCAGTGCCTTTACCTGACATGCAGCCCCATATTATCAATGACTGTGGAAATTTACATGTTCTCTTCATGCATTCATCTTTATAAATCCCATTGGAACGGCACCAAACAAAACTTCCAGCATCATTACCTTGCCCAATGCAGATTTGCGATTCATCACTGAATATGACTTTCATCCAGCCATCCATAGTCCACGATTTCTTTCCCTTAGCCCAAAGCCTTGTTTTTTTTCTGTTTAGGTGTTAATGATGGCGTATGTTTAGCTTTTCTGTATGTAAATCCCATTTCCTTTAGGCAGTTTCTTACAGTTCTGTCACAGACATTGACTCCAGTTACCTCCCATTCGTTTGTCATTTGTTTTGTTGTGCATTTCCTGTTTTGGAGACATATGCTTTAAGTTTCCAGTCTTGACGCTTTGATGTCTTCCTTGGTCTACCAGTATGTTTCCCTTTAACTACCTTCCCATGTTGTTTGTATATGGTCCAGATTTTAGACACAGCTGACTGTGAACAACCAACATCTTTTGCAATATTGTGTGATGATTTACCTTCTTTTAAGAGTTTGATAATCCCCTCCTTCGTTTCAATTGACATCTCTCGTGTTGGAGCCATGATTCATGTAAGTCCACTTGGTGCAACAGCTCTCCAAGGTGTGATCACTCCTTTTTAGATGCAGACTAATGAGCAGATCTAATTTGATGCAGGTGTTAGTTTTGGGAATGAAAATGTACAGGGTGTTTCCATAATTTTTTCCCTCTGCTTGGTCTGAAAAACGGTACCCTTTACTGACTACCACATTTTTAATCTTGATTTCTTTTAGTGTTTCTTAAAGCCATAAAGTTGCCATTTGTAATGACTTTATTTTTGTGCCGTGTCTGAGATCCACTTTTTTTCTACAACATTAAACAACTGAATGAACGTCCTCCGAGCCCGGTGATTCCATCATTTTTGCTAGGGGTTGTAGACTTCAAACGAGCCGTGCGTGCAAGACAACTCAGGAATCTCATAGAACTTGAAAACTTTTCCAAGCAAGAATGAATGAAGATTCCTCAAGCAAAAATTGAAAAAGTTATGGCTGGCTACAAAAAGCATTTACAAGCTTGGATACTTGCAAGAGGGTGTGCTACTAGGTGCTATACATGTAGGGTACCCACACTCTTGCACATGTCTATCTTACTTTTTTTAATTTTTAAAGTGTAACAGATAAAAAAAATTGTGTCATCTTTAACTTTATACCATTTAGAGATCATTTCATAATCAACTTGCTTAACTGTTCACAATACTGTCATTTTGACTTTTCCACGCCACTGTATGTTTTACGTTACTATCCTGTGAGTAACTCCACTTTGGTAAATACTGTAGACCATACAAATTAGCACTAAATAAAAAGGCCCATATCTCTGGAACCATATTTTTGAAGAAAAAGAAGCAGACAAAAAGAAATATAGAATATATAATGGAACAGCAGTAATAAGATAATAGTAAAAACTAGCCTTTTTATTTTTACTTAGAGATCCTTTTCACATTTTTTTTTCTGAGTGAATAGTAAGTTCAAGAAGAGGGAGGCAGGGGGTGAATGTGGGGAGAAGTGGCTCATAAGTGAAGTGTGAAGATGATTTCACTGATATGATGTATTACAAAGTTTCTTACTTTCTATAAATCAATGGTACGAGCAAATGTATGCTGAAATGATAGAGACCATTTTACGTAAACATTATAATATTATATCTAAGCTCAGGGTGTTTTTTCAATATCTGCTTTAGAGAGCATATAGATACAATACAGATGCAATGTTGTAGGTTTTATTCTCTTAAGAAGTCATTGATGGAGTGGAGTACAGGTATGGAGTGAATACAATCTATCTAATCTGTAAGGTACCGTTACACGTTGCAACATTTCATGCAATTTCACTTGCAATTTGCTGGTTGCAGTGAAATCATGGACACATTGTTTTATTTTGTTGCTGTGTACAAAATGGAACAATATGTCCATGATTTCACTTCAACCAGCAAATTGCAATGTTTCGACGTGTAACGGTGCCCTAACAGGTGGATGATTAGCAAGAACATAGCATGATTGCTCCATACCTTGCCTATAACTGATATGTATTTAAGATGTCTTTCTTCATAAACGCTTGGGTCCTGATATTCCCAGACACGGTCACAGGGTTTGAATCCATCTTTCATTTGCTGCCCTTTGGAAACCACTAATAGTTCATAATCTGCAACAAATGGCACAAGAGTTATCAAAAATTATTGATTTCATACTAAAATATGTGAAGGGTATTTTCAGCTTCTTACCAGATGCAATAAGATTATTGAGCTCTCGAATGATAGAGCGAAAGGGTAGTCTCAAGGCTGGATTGTAAGACATGCACTGCTGCTCTACGCTTGCCAGCTCTATCCAGTGTGGAGCCGGAAGTTGCATCTTGTCTTTATAAAACTGCAATTTCTAAATGAATAAGTATTATAGGTTATAACTCTGTGAATACATTCAGGTTCATCACATCAATAAAAACATTAGAACTGTAATGATATTCAGGTAGTTACCTGGATTGGGTAAACCATTTTACTATAATATTAGATGATAATGTGCATGAAGCTGTGGCGCAAGAAAAGTGAGATGGTGAAATTCATAAATAGATTTATAGCAGAAATGTCAGCAATAGTGATGAGCGAGCATGGTCCCCACTACTCGGTACTCGCACGAGTATCACTGTACTCGGGCTACTCGGCGAGCACCGAGTAATCTCGCGATACTCGTGCTGTGCTCGTGGTCATCATCTCTGCATGTTGGCGCTCTTTTGAGAGCCAGCCCACGTGCAGGGATTGGCTGGCAGACCACTGCAATGCCACAGCCCTGTTAGTTGTGGCATAGCAGTGATTGGCCGCCCTGCACAGCGTGACCGAGCCTTTATAACTCCCGGCACGCTGTGCTCGGCACACAGCCATCCAGACAGTCAGTTTAGGGAGAGTGTCTGCTGCTGCTTAGAAGACAGATTTGCGGCCCTTACAGGTAGATCCGGAGCAGGGCTGCAAACTGCTGCTGACCACAACAGTCCTTCTCAGGACTAATCTAGGAGGATATAGGCAGGGTGATCCAGATCGGAGTCCAAGCTTTCCAGTGACCAGAACAGTCCTTTTCAGGACTAATCTAGGAGGATATAGGCAGGGTGATATAGATCGGAATCCAAGCTTTTCTGTGACCATTAGAGTCACCACACTCTTGTACTTACTACCTTAATACTGGTTAGGGACTAAATCCTCTCCTGAAACCATTACAGTCACCAGACTGTTGTACGTCATACCTTGATACAGGTTAGGGACTAAAATCCTCTCCTGAAACCATTACAGTCACCAGACTGGTGTACATACTACCTTAATACAGGTTAGGGACTAAAATCCTCTCCTGACACCATTACAGTCACCAGACAGGTGTACGTACTACCTTAATACAGGTTAGGGACTAAAATCCTAATCTCTTGTGATCTGAACAGTCACCAGACTGGTGTACGTCATACCTTGATACAGGTTAGGGAACTAAAATCCTAATCTCTTGTGATCTCAACAGTCACCAGACTGGTCTACGTCATACCTTGATACAGGTTAGGGTCTAAAATCCTCTCCTGAAACCATTACAGTCACCAGACTGGTGTACGTCATACCTTGATACAGGTTAGGGACTAAAATCCTCTCCTGAAACCATTACAGTCACCAGACTGTTGTACGTCATACCTTGATACAGGTTAGGGACTAAAATCCTCTCCTGAAACCATTACAGTCACCAGACTGGTGTACGTACTACCTTAATACAGGTTAGGGACTAAAATCCTCTCCTGAAACCATTACAGTCACCAGACTGGTGTACGTACTACCTTAATGCAGGTTAGGGACTAAAATCCTCTCCTGACACCATTACAGTCACCAGACTGTTGTACGTCATACCTTGATACAGGTTAGGGAACTAAAATCCTAATCTCTTGTGATCTGAACAGTCACCAGACTGGTGTACGTCATACCTTGATACAGGTTAGGGAACTAAAATCCTAATCTCTTGTGATCTGAACAGTCACCAGACTGGTGTACGTACTACCTTGATACAGGTTAGGGAACTAAAATCCTAATCTCTTGTGATCTCAACAGTCACCAGACTGGTGTACGTCATACCTTGATACAGGTTAGGCAACTAAAATCCTAATCTCTTGTGATCTGAACAGTCACCAAACTGGTGTACGTCATACCTTGATACAGGTTAGGGAATAAAATCCTCTCCTGAAACCATTACAGTCACCAGACTGTTGTACGTCATACCTTGATACAGGTTAGGGACTAAAATCCTCTCCTGAAACCATTACAGTCACCAGACTGGTGTACGTACTACCTTAATACAGGTTAGGGACTAAAATCCTAATCTCTTGTGATCTGAACAGTCACCAGACTGGTGTACGTCATACCTTGATACAGGTTAGGGAACTAAAATCCTAATCTCTTGTGATCTCAACCGTCACCAGACTGGTGTACGTCATACCTTGATACAGGTTAGGGAACTAAAATCCTAATCTCTTGTGATCTGAACAGTCACCAGACTGGTGTACGTCATACCGTGATACAGGTTAGGGAACTAAAATCCTAATCTCTTGTGATCTCAACAGTCACCAGACTGGTGTACGTCATACCTTGATACAGGTTAGGGAACTAAAATCCTAATCTCTTGTGATCTGAACAGTCACCAGACTGGTGTACGTCATACCGTGATACAGGTTAGGGAACTAAAATCCTAATCTCTTGTGATCTCAACAGTCACCAGACTGGTGTACGTCATACCTTGATACAGGCTAGGGAACTAAAATCCTAATCTCTTGTGATCTCAACAGTCACCAGACTGGTGTACGTCATACCTTGATACAGTTTAGGGAACTAAAATCCTAATCTCTTGTGATCTGAACAGTCACCAGACTGTTGTACGTCATACCTTGATACAGGTTAGGGACTAAAATCCTCTCCTGAAACCATTACAGTCACCAGACTGGTGTACGTACTACCTTAATACAGGTTAGGGACTAAAATCCTAATCTCTTGTGATCTGAACAGTCACCAGACTGGTGTACGTCATACCTTGATACAGGTTAGGGAACTAAAATCCTAATCTCTTGTGATCTGAGCAGTCACCAGACTGGTGTACGTCATACCTTGATACAGGTTAGGGACTAAAATCCTAATCTCCTGTGACCTCTACAGTCACCAGACAATTGTCGCTCTATACAGGCAAAATGCTCAAGGGCGTTGGCAAGGAACAAGGAAGTGGACGTGATGGTGGTGCAGGCAGAGGCCGAGGTCGTGTGCATGCACTAATTTCGCAACAACAAAGGGCCACATCTCCTCGCTCGCACGTCCTGTCCCAAATTCTTGGGGCCCGCAGCAGTACACCACTGTTGAACCAAGACCAGTGTCAACAGGTTGTTACTTGGATAGCGGATAATGCTTCAAGTCAGATGGGCACCTCCACAAACACCCTGTCTTCCACACGGTCAACTGTCAGTAGCCGTGATACTGCACCGCACATTTCCCAACCTGATCCTCCTTCCTACCACCAGGCCGAGTACACGTCCACGGACATTACTGATCCCACACTAGGACACTCGGAAGAGCTGTTCACGTGTCCATTCGCAGAATCTGGCCTGTCGCCACCTCCTCTTGAAGTGGGTGATGAGGAGATGGTAAGTACAGATGCCCAAATATTTGAGCAGCCACGTTCTGACGAACGGAACGTTGGCAAAGTGTCTCAAGGAGGGGTGGACGATGATGAGACACAATTGCCAGGAAGTCAGGAGGAGGATCAGGGTGCGGAAGAGGAAGACGACGTGGTGGATGATCCAGTAGCTGACCCAACATGGCAGGAGGATATGCAGAGCGAGGACAGCAGTGCACAGGGGGAGGGAGGCGTAGCATCCCAACAGGCAGTACGAAGCAGGGTTACGTCCGCAGGCAGAAGGCAGGCAACCGTTCCCCGGAATAACAACACGACTCAAGGTGCCTGTGCAAATGTTCGGTCTTCCCGAGTCTGGGAGTTTTTTAAGTTGGCTCCAGAAGACTCTAAAAAGGCCATTTGCCACACCTGCCATGCCAGTATCAGCAGGGGTACGAAAACTAGCAGCCTGACCACCACCAGCATGATCAGGCACATGTCAGCCAAGCACCCGACTTTGTGGGAAGTACAACAGAGTCGAGGAGCGGTGCTTGCTGATGTCACTGCTACGTCTTCACCTGTTGTGCATGCGAGCCAATCCCCTGTCCATGCTGGCCGCGAACAAGCCTCCGGCCCTGCACCTGAAGTTGCCCACGCACAAATTACACCACCATCAAGCACGTCCTTGTCCCAGCACAGCGTTCAATTATCCATTCAGCAAACATTTGAACGCAGGCGCAAATACGCTGCCAACGCCCCACATGCCACAGTCCTGAATTATCACATTTCGCGACTCATAGCGCTAGAAATGTTGCCTTTCCGGCTGGTGGAGACGGACGCATTCCGCAACCTGATGGCGGCTGCTGTCCCACGGTACTCGGTCCCCAGCCGCCACTATTTCTCCAGATGTGCCGTCCCCGCATTGCATAACCACGTGTCCAACAGCATCACACGTGCCCTGAACAATGCTGTTTCAGCCAAAGTCCACCTAACAACAGACACGTGGACAAGTGCTTGTGGGCAAGGCAGCTACATCTCCTTGACGGCACACTGGATTAATATTGTGGAGGCTGGGACCCAGTCTGAGCGAGGGACGGAACACGTCCTTCCCACACCAAGGATGGCAGGCCCTACCTCTGTCAGGGTTTCACCGACACTCTACAGCTCCGGAATGTCATGCTCCTCAGCCTCCTCCTCCTGCGCATCCTCATCCACTGTACCCTCCACACCAGTCCCAAGCTGGAAGCATTGCAGCACTGCCTCTGCAAAGCGGCAACAGGCTGTGCTGAAGCTAGTCTGCATAGGTGACAAACCCCACAATGCAGAAGAGGTGTGGACAGCTCTGAAACAGCAGGCAGATCACTGGCTCACACCTCTGAACCTAAAGCCAGGAAAGGTCGCGTGTGACAATGGCCGGAACCTGGTGGCAGCTTTGAGGCGAGGCCAGCTCACGCATGTTCCATGCGTGGCCCATGTGCTCAACCTGGTGGTTCAGAGGTTTGTGAAGTCATACCCAGAGGTGTCTGACCTGCTGTTAAAAGTTCGCCGTCTGTCTGCACATTTTCGCAAATCACCTGCTGCTTCAGCCGGCCTTGCCGGCTTTCAGCGCCGTTTGCGTTTTCCGGCCCACAGACTGGTGTGTGATGTCCCCACGTGTTGGAATTCAACTCTGCACATGTTGGTCAGGATATGTGAGCAGAAGAGGGCAGTTGTGGACTACCTGCATCACCTAAGCCGTCGGGAAATGGGTCAAACTCCACACATAACACCTGAGGAGTGGAGATGGATGTCGGACCTATGCACCGTCCTCCAAAACTTTGAGGACTCCACCAAGATGGTGAGCGGCGATGACGCCATTATTAGCGTCACCATACCACTACTCTGCCTTCTAAAACGGTCTCTGCTGAAAATCAAAGAGGATGCATTGCAGGCCGAGCGCGATGACTTTGAGCAAGAAACAGTAGTGGGTGTGGGTGAAAACACACAGCCCAGCCTCATCTCATCACAACGTGCAGTGGAGGACTATGACGAGGAGGAGGATGAAGACATGGATCAACTCTCTGGCCAAATTGAGGATATGACATGCACACCAGTCATACCCTCGATTCAGCGTGGCTGGCCAGAGGACAGGGGAGATGAGGAGGAGGAGGAGGAGGAGGACAGCATGTTCAGTCATCGTGTTGGTCTGGATATTGAAGTGATGGCTGTTAAGAGTCTGGCGCACATGGCTGACTTTATGGTAAGCTGCCTGTCTCGTGACCCTCGCGTTCAGAACATCTTGGCCGACAATCAGTACTGGTTGGCAACACTGTTAGACCCACGCTACAAGGAGAACTTTATGTCTCTCATTCCTGAGGCGGAGAGGTCAGCCCAAATGCAGCAGTTCCACAGGGCCATAATCACGGAAGTAGTGAAATCATTCCCCTCACAAAACGCTAGCGGCATAGGTCAGGATTCGGTGGACAACCAAGGCGTACGGCCGAGAGGGGCACAAGTCCAATCCGCCAGAGGTAGGGGAACTGTCTTTACGATGTGGGACAGTTTTCTCAGCCCCTCACGTACCACAGCCCCTGAGGTGCGGGGTAGTGCCACCAGAAATGCTAAGTTTGGGCAGATGCTGAAGGAGTTCCTTGCAGATCGAACAACTGTACTGCGAGATTCCTCTGTGCCTTTCAATTATTGGGTCTCCAAGCTGGACACGTGGCATGAATTGGCTCTCTACGCCTTGGAAGTCCTGGCCTGCCCTGCCGCTAGCGTTTTATCAGAGCGTGTTTTCAGTGCTGCAGGTGGAATCATCACTGATAAACGCACCCGCCTGTCAACTGAAAATGCTGACAGGCTGACTCTGATCAAGATGAACAAGGGTTGGATTGGGCCAGACTTCACCACACCACCAGCAAATGACAACTGAATTAAAATTTTGTTATGTGAATTTGCCATGTACCTCCACTCACCCATGGGTACACACTTCAGGACTTTGGCTAATCGCTGGACTGCTCCTCCTTCTCCTCATGTGACACCATGATGACCGTTACAATAGTTAGGCTGTTGTTTGAGGTATACCCGCAGTGGTAAATTTTTTCGCCCATTCTTTTACAATGGGCATTACAACGACAGGATACCCGCTCCTTTTCAATGGGAAAAATGTTTTGAGGCCCTCCTGCACGTCTCTATCCAGGGACAATGTGTAGCCTCCCAATTTTTGGCTGCCCTGCCAAAGGGCAATACTACAATACACCCACTTGAGGGTTACAGGCCCTACTACATGTCTGTATGCATGGGTCATTGTTGAACCTCCCAATTTTTGACTGCCCTGACCAAAGGGCTATACTACAATACACACACTTGAGGGTTACAGGCCCTACTACATGTCTGTATGCATGGGTCATTGTTGAACCTTCCAATTTTTGGCTGCACTGGCCAAAGGGCTATACTACAATACACCCACTTGAGGGTTACCGGCCCTACTACATGTCTGTATGCATGGGTCATTGTTGAACCTCCCAATTTTTGGCTGCCCTGGCCAAAGGGCTAGACTACAATACACCCACTTGAGGGTTACAGGCCCTCCTGCACGTCTCTATCCAGGGACAATGAGGAGCCTCCCAATTTTTGGCTGCTCTGGCCAAAGGGCTATACTACAATACACCCACTTGAGGGTTACAGGCCCTACTACATGTCTGTATGCATGGGTCATTGTTGAACCTTCCAATTTTTGGCTGCCCTGGCCAAAGGGCTATACTACAATACACCCACTTGAGGGTTACAGGCCCTCCTGCACGTCTCTATCCAGGGACAATGAGGAGCCTCCCAATTTTTGGCTGCCCTGGCCAAAGGGCTATACTACAATACACCCACTTGAGGGTTACAGGCCCTCCTGCACGTCTCTATCCAGGGACAATGATGAGCCTCCCAATTTTTGGCTGCCCTGGCCAAAGGGCTACACTACAATACACCCACTTGAGGGTTACAGGCCCTACTACATGTCTGTATGCATGGGTCATTGTTGAACCTTCCAATTTTTGGCTGCCCTGGCCAAAGGGCTATTCTACAATACACCCACTTGAGGGTTACAGGCCCTACTACATGTCTGTATGCATGGGTCATTGTTGAACCTCCCAATTTTTGGCTGCCCTGGCCAAAGGGCTAGACTACAATACACCCACTTGAGGGTTACAGGCCCTCCTGCACGTCTCTATCCAGGGACAATGAGGAGCCTCCCAATTTTTGGCTGCCCTGGCCAAAGGGCTATACTACAATACACCCACTTGAGGGTTACAGGCCCTCCTGCACGTCTCTATCCAGGGACAATGAGGAGCCTCCCAATTTTTGGCTGCCCTGGCCAAAGGGCTATACTACAATACACCCACTTGAGGGTTACAGGCCCTGCTACATGTCTGTATGTATGGGTCATTGTTGAACCTCCCAATTTTTTGGCTGCCCTGGCCAAAGGGCTAGACTACAATACACCCACTTGAGGGTTACAGGCCCTCCTGCACGTCTCTATCCAGGGACAATGAGGAGCCTGCCAATTTTTGGCTGCCCTGGCCAAAGGGCTATACTACAATACACCCACTTGAGGGTTACAGGCCCTACTACATGTCTGTATGCATGGGTCATTGTTGAACCTTCCAATTTTTGGCTGCCCTGGCCAAAGGGCTATACTACAATACACCCACTTGAGGGTTACAGGCCCTACTACATGTCTGTATGCATGGGTCATTGTTGAACCTTCCAATTTTTGGCTGCCCTGGCCAAAGGGCTATACTACAATACACCCAGTTCTTCTTTACAGGCCCTCCTGCACATCTCTATCCAGGGACAATGTGGAGCCTCCCAATTTTTGGCTGCCCTGGCCAAAGGGCTATACTACAATACACCCACTTGAGGGTTACAGGCCCTACTACATGTCTGTATGCATGGGTCATTGTTGAACCTCCCAATTTTTGACTGCCCTGACCAAAGGGCTATACTACAATACACACACTTGAGGGTTACAGGCCCTACTACATGTCTGTATGCATGGGTCATTGTTGAACCTTCCAATTTTTGGCTGCACTGGCCAAAGGGCTATACTACAATACACCCACTTGAGGGTTACCGGCCCTACTACATGTCTGTATGCATGGGTCATTGTTGAACCTCCCAATTTTTGGCTGCCCTGGCCAAAGGGCTAGACTACAATACACCCACTTGAGGGTTACAGGCCCTCCTGCACGTCTCTATCCAGGGACAATGAGGAGCCTCCCAATTTTTGGCTGCTCTGGCCAAAGGGCTATACTACAATACACCCACTTGAGGGTTACAGGCCCTACTACATGTCTGTATGCATGGGTCATTGTTGAACCTTCCAATTTTTGGCTGCCCTGGCCAAAGGGCTATACTACAATACACCCACTTGAGGGTTACAGGCCCTCCTGCACGTCTCTATCCAGGGACAATGAGGAGCCTCCCAATTTTGGCTGCCCTGGCCAAAGGGCTATACTACAATACACCCACTTGAGGGTTACAGGCCCTCCTGCACGTCTCTATCCAGGGACAATGATGAGCCTCCCAATTTTTGGCTGCCCTGGCCAAAGGGCTACACTACAATACACCCACTTGAGGGTTACAGGCCCTACTACATGTCTGTATGCATGGGTCATTGTTGAACCTTCCAATTTTTGGCTGCCCTGGCCAAAGGGCTATTCTACAATACACCCACTTGAGGGTTACAGGCCCTACTACATGTCTGTATGCATGGGTCATTGTTGAACCTCCCAATTTTTGGCTGCCCTGGCCAAAGGGCTAGACTACAATACACCCACTTGAGGGTTACAGGCCCTCCTGCACGTCTCTATCCAGGGACAATGAGGAGCCTCCCAATTTTTGGCTGCCCTGGCCAAAGGGCTATACTACAATACACCCACTTGAGGGTTACAGGCCCTCCTGCACGTCTCTATCCAGGGACAATGAGGAGCCTCCCAATTTTTGGCTGCCCTGGCCAAAGGCTATACTACAATACACCCACTTGAGGGTTACAGGCCCTGCTACATGTCTGTATGTATGGGTCATTGTTGAACCTCCCAATTTTTGGCTGCCCTGGCCAAAGGGCTAGACTACAATACACCCACTTGAGGGTTACAGGCCCTCCTGCACGTCTCTATCCAGGGACAATGAGGAGCCTGCCAATTTTTGGCTGCCCTGGCCAAAGGGCTATACTACAATACACCCACTTGAGGGTTACAGGCCCTACTACATGTCTGTATGCATGGGTCATTGTTGAACCTTCCAATTTTTGGCTGCCCTGGCCAAAGGGCTATACTACAATACACCCACTTGAGGGTTACAGGCCCTACTACATGTCTGTATGCATGGGTCATTGTTGAACCTTCCAATTTTTGGCTGCCCTGGCCAAAGGGCTATACTACAATACACCCAGTTCTTCTTTACAGGCCCTCCTGCACATCTCTATCCAGGGACAATGTGGAGCCTCCCAATTTTTGGCTGCCCTGGCCAAAGGGCTATACTAAAATACACCCACTTGAGGCTTACAGGCCCTACTACATGTCTGTATGCATGGGTCCTTGTTGAACCTCCCAATTTTTGGCTGCCCTGGCCAAGGAAGATACTACAATAGACCCAGTTCCTCAAAATGGGCACATTATTTCAAGACAGGGCTTCATGTACGTCTCTTCTCAGGGTCATCGGAGTGCCGCACAATGTTTTCACGTAAAATGTTTCATGTAATCACAAAAAGTAACATACACCAGCTGTATCTCACTATTGGGTATGTGCCCTTAACATTTCCACCCTAAATATTCATTTTGGTGTCATTTTGGAAGGTTTTCTGGAGACTCCGTAAAATTGGCGTGAAACTCGGACAACATTGTTCACAGCTGTGACTTTTGAGTGAGAAATGCTTCCAGGGGTCTTCCCCATGGTGTTGGCATGTCATTTGAGCACTCTTCTGAGACTTTTGTGACATTTTTAGGGTTTTTCCATGCTGCCGGCAGTCATTTCATAAAAATACTCATGTCTCCCATAGGATAACATTGGGCTCGGTACTCGGGCCGAGTACACGAGTATCTCGGGATGCTCGGCCAGAGCTTCGAGCACCCGAGCATTTTAGTACTCGCTCATCACTAGCCAGCAACTGTCCCATTCATTCGAATGAGACATGTAGAAATTAGTTTGTTCCACCAATGTTCCCTAATTGTTAAAGAGCACCTGTCACCAAACCAGGCATGGTGATCTAATTACAGCACTGGATGCAGCATGTCTGCTGCATCCAGGCAAATGGTCCCCCAGCCCTTGAGCCCCCCTGTACCCTGAGTAAATACACTTAGAAAACTTACATCTTGCAGCCAGAAAGGAGGTGGCTAGAGGCTGGAGCCGAAGGGCAGATTCACACCCCCTGCATGTTTAATCTGCCCACCGCTGCCAATCATTGTCTCCCTCTTTTGCAGCCTAACACAGAGTTTTTTAGTTTATTTTGGAAATGCGCGCTTAGCCCCGCCCCCTGTGGTGACGTCACCGCTTATACCCACCCTGCTCTATGGTTAACATAGAGAAGGGCGGGTATAAGCGGTGATGTCACTGCAGGGGGTGAGGCTAAGTGGCCATTTTTAAAATAAGCTCTGTGTACTATGCTGCAGACGAGGGAGACAATGATTGGCATCAGGGAGGCAGAGGTGGGCATATTAAACATGCAGGGGGTAAGTTTTCTAAGTGTATTTACTCGGGGTACAGGGCGGCTCAAGGGCTGGGGGACCCCTTGCCTGGATGCAGCAGACATGCTGCATCCAGTGCTGTAATTAGATCACCATGCCTGGATTGGTGACAGGTCAAGGTTGTCCAGGATTTTTTTTACTTACTATGTGCCTAAAAACTAACAAGCAGGTAGTTGCTAACAGTGGCAACTATAGGCAGCCTCCTGCCTGTTGTACCTGGTGCCAGCAGTTTACAGTAATTTACTACTCCATGTCCATAGAGCAGCTCTTGTTCTTACTAGCTGCTCTGTCAATGTGTGAGTGTGTGGGGGCGGGGGGCGACTGACAGCATTATGCTGATTGATTGATAGCTGACTTCCTGCATTTAGGAAGCAGTGAAGCAGCTGTGAGAATGATGTTGGCGGTCACATCCAATGAACAAAGCAGAAGAGAAGCCACTGCTCTGTTGACAAGATGTCAGCAGAAATCGTTGAATCACTGGCAGGGGTGGTTTGTGATGGATCTGTGCCAGCAGACATCGGGGCCTGACACAACATGCAAGGAGTTAGCAATTACTGCCTGTTAAATCTCAGGCACATTATACAAAAAAGAGCAGTCCCAGATATCCTATTTAAGCATTTACAGTAGAGCATTAGATGACTTTGGAATATGTGACAATAAAGCCCCTACTTAAAAGAAGCTATGAAACCAATTTCCCCCATCGCTTATCTAATAAATAAAACACCATACTGTGTGACGTTGGCTATAATGGCCACAGCACCTTCATTTATTGAATAAAAAAAAAACATTAAAATAATACTAAGTACTTACCAATATGAACGCCAGAAAGGAGAGGGGGAAGAAGATTCAAAACCATCTCTCTTTAACTACAACAAACAGCACACCACTAGTGATGTAAAGTTCGGGGTGTGTACCGAACACCTAGTGTTCGTGCACTTATCCCAAACACCGGTTTCCGTGGGAAACCCATGTTACAGTTTCAGTCTGGGGTTGGGGGGCTGTAAAAGAAAGCAAAGAGTTAAACATAATTATTATACTTACCGGGAACCGCATCTTCCCGTCCCGTGGCGCAGCATCACTTCCGGGCTGCTCATTATCTCCCAGGGATATTTACTTCACTGTCAACAGACAATCACAGACACCCTAGTTTGAGTAATCTGCAAAGAGCTTATATAGTCTAGTATGGTAGACTGTATGAGCTGATTTCAGCTTACTCCACAGAGCACTCGGCTGTGTCATTCTGTGGCCTGTTTTCTTTGCCAGCAGACTCTGTCTGCTGGCAAAGATGTAGCAGAGGTGCAGTAAGAAGACCTGGGCTACATTGGAGGGAGGTTTTTTACCAGTAAAGATGGAGTCCCTAAATTTGTTTTGTGTTTTATTTCTAAAAAACTTTGTCTCTGTATTGCTTCTTTTTAACCATTTATTTGAGATTTTCAATGGCCAGGTCTAGAATCTCTGGCCTTCATACCAGCTGGCAATACAAAGCTGATGTTAACCCCATATTACCCAGTGTGCTACCCCGTACCAGGACCACTGTACGAGTTGGGTAAAGCGCCTTGAAATCGCGCTACCATTAATGCACTATTTCAGGGGCGGCTGCAGGCTGCAGTTTTCAGCTTTGGGGGCCAGAACGCTTGGGCATTACCTCGCTGAGAATCCCAGCCCCCAGCTGCCTGGTTTTACCTGGCTGGCGATCAAAATATGGTGGGAACCCATGCATTTTTTTTTAATGATTTATTTAAAAAAATGTAAAAAAAAAGTTCTTTCCTGTATTTTGATAAAGCTAGGCAGCTGGGGGTGGAAGCCCGTAGCCGTCTGCTTTATCTGCACTGAGAATCAAAAATACCACGGGGCGCTACGTTATTCATCATAGCGCTATTTCCAGGCACTTCACCCGGCTCTTCCAGTGCCTCTGGTGGGGGGCGCCATGCTGAGTAATAACGGGTTAACACCAGCTTTGTATTGCCAGCTGGTATTAAGTCCTTAGATTCTTTAGCTCAGGCCAAGTTCGACCCGGCCATTAAGAATCTCAAATCAATGGTTAAAAATAATACAACACCGAGACAAAGTTGTTTATTAGAAATAAAATATGAAACAGATCTAGGGACTCTATCTTTAATAGAAAGGAAACAAAACTTCTCTCCGACATAATCCAGGTTTTCTTACTGCACCAGTGCTACGTCTTTGCCAGCAGACACAGTCTGGGTAATAAAGGGGTTAGGTCCAGCTTTGTATTATCAGCTGGCCATAAACCCGAAATTCATGGGGTCACACCAATATTAGACATGACCACCATGAATTTCTAGTAATCATATAGAAAAAAAATGCAACACAGAGAAAAATTATTTTTATTAAAAATAAAACAGAACACAATTAGGGACTCCATCTTTATTAACGAAAAGAAACCTACTCCCTCCAACGTAGTCAAGGTTCGAGGGTCCTAGAACGTCCAATCCGGATCCAATATCATCTGATCGGTTTGCTGGCCAGCAAACCGATCAGATAATCAATATCAGGTTCAGCTGTCAAATCAGCTGTGTTTAAAGCTCCGGCGCCGACACCGCCGGGCGATGAGCGGCTGCCACTCCTGCAGGCCCCTGGTGCCATCGGTGATTGGATGGCACCAGGGGGCTGCAGGAGCCAGCGGCAGCAGGATCGCAAGTGACATTTATGCTTTCGACAGTGCGCCAGGGGTGCTGCCAGCAAAATGCTCGGGTTTCCCTATAGGATAACATTTGGCTCGGTGCTCGGGTCGAGCACCTGAGCATCTTGATATGCTCGACTAGAGCATTGAGCACCCGAGCATTTTACTGCTCCTTCATCATTAGTATGTATGTGTAAGTGTGTGTTATTAGGGGGCTGCAAGAGGATGATGGGGTTATTGGGGGCTGCAAGAGGATGGTGGGGTTATTGGGGGGCTGCAAGGGGATGATTGGGTTATTGGGGGGCTGCAAGGGGATGGGGTTATTTGGGGCTGCAAGGGGATGATAGGGTTACTGGGGACTGCTGCAAGGGAATGATGGTGTTATTGGGGACTGCTGCAAGGAGATGATGGGGTTATTGGGGACTGCTGCAAGGCAATGATGGGGTTATTGGGGACTGCTGCAAGGAGATGATGGGGTTATTGTTGACTGCTGCAAGGGGATGATGGGGTTATTGGGGACTGCTGCAAGGGGATATTTTGGGCTGCAATGGAATTATGGGGATAACATATTGGGGGCTGCAAGTCCCGCCCCAGTGTAACCCTGCCCTGCAGGGCTCCGGGAAAGTGGTCTTGCATAGAGCCGGTCCCCGATGCAAAAAAGGTGGGGGACCACTGCTGTACAGGATATGGGGTTACATACAAAATTATAGATATAGTTTACAGTAAACAAATTAACAACGACAGACTGGTACAGAAGGGAGAGGACCCTGTGGACTTACATTCTACAGGATAATGGAGAGGAGACAGGAGGATTGGGGTGCGGCAGCTCTGCTGGTAGTGAGGTGGCAGCTCCAGTGACGGCGAGGTTTTCTGAAGAGATGGGTTTTCAGGTTTCGTCTGAAGGATCCGGGTGTGGTTGATAATCGGACATTTTGGGGCGCAGAATTCCAGAGGATGGGGGATATTCGGGAGAAATCTTGCAGGCGTTTGAATGACTAAGTGTGGAAGAGAGAAGGAGGACTTGGTAGGATCAAAGATTACATGAGGGAAGATATTGGGAGATTAGTTCGGAGATATAGGGAGGGGACAGGTTATGGATGGCTTTGTAGGTCAGTGTTAGTAGCTTGAACTGGATTTGTTGTGGAATTGGGAGCCAGTGAAGAGATTTGTAGAGGGGAGAAATAGGAGAGTAGCATAGAGAGAGGTGGATTAGTCAGGCAGCAGAGTTGAGGACAGACTGCAGTGGTTCAAGACGGTTAGCAGGGAGGCCACAGAGGAGGATGTTAGAGAAGTCGAGGCGGGAGATGATGAGGGTGTGTACAAGAATTTTAGCAGATTGAGGGCTGAGGAAAGGGCAGATTCTGGAAATATTTTTGAGCTGGAGGCGGCAGGAGGTGGCGAGAGTTTGGATATGCGGATTTCAGGTGTGGGAGAGAGTGTTATGCTGTTTGCCATAATAGATAGATCAGTTAGGGAAGATACATGTGATGGAGGAAAAATGATGAGTTCGGTTTTGTCTACATTGAATTTTAGGAAGAGAAAGGTGAAGAATGAGGATATGGCTGATAGTCACTCCGGGATTCTGGACAGCAGAGAGGTGACATCTGGGTCAGAGAGGTAGATCTGAGTGTCGTCCGCGTACAGGTGGTACCGAAAACGATGGGACTTTATGAGTTGTCCTAGGCCAAGGGTATAGATGGAAAAAAGTAGGAGCCCCAGGACAGAGACTTGAGGGACCCCAACAGATAGAGGGTGAGATGAGGAGGGAGTGTGGGAGTGGGAGATGCTAAATGTGTGGTCAGAAAGGTATGAGGTGATTCAGGAGAGGGCAAGGTCTTTGATGCCAAGGGAAGAGAGAATCTGTAGCAGTAGGCAGTGCTTGACTGTGTTGAAGGCAGAGGACAGGTCTAGAAGGAGGAGGGTGGAAAAATGTCTGTTTGCTTTGGCTTTAAGTTATTAGTAATTTTGTTTAAGGCAGTTTTCGTGGAGTGGTGGGGGCGGAAGCCAGATTGGAGGTTGTCAAGGAGAGAGTTAGATGAGAGGTGAGAGGAAAGTTGAGCATGGACATGCTGCTCGAGGAGATTTGAAGCAAATAAGAGCAGTGATATGGGGCAATTGCTGGGCATAGCAGTCGGGTCAAGGTTTGGCTTTTTGAGAATGGATGTGATGGTGGCATTCTTGAAGGCAGAGGGGAAGGTACCAGAAGATAACGATAGTTTGAAGAGATGCGTTAGGGCTGGAATGAGCGTGTTAGTGAGGTTGAGAGGAGGTGGGAAGGGATGGAGTCAAGTTCACAGGTGGTTCGGTGTGATTTGGAGAGGAGACGAGTAAGCTCCCCTTCAGTGATGTTGGAGAGGGAGGTTATGAGGGAAGGGCAGAGGTCTGGTATATTGAGTGGTTGGGGTGGTGGAACAGTAAAGGTTTGTCTTGTTTGGTTGATATTATTTTTGAAGTATGTGGCGAAGTCCTCAGCAGAGATGAGGGAGATCAGAGGGGGCAGTGGTGGGCGAAGGAGAGAGTTGAATGTGCTGAACAGTTGTTAGGGGGTTGTAGGATAGTGAAGATGTCAGGTTTGTGAAGTAGGTTTGTTTAGCAGAGGTGAGGGCTGATTTGAAAGCAAATGTAGCTTGTTTGAAGGCAGTAAAGTCATTTGGCAGGTGTGTTTTCTTCCAGCGCCGCTCCGCGACCCTGAACACTTGTCGAAGTTTTTTAGTGAGATTGTTAACCAGGGTTGCCTGTTGATTCATCGCACTTTGCCTTGCGTGAGAGGGGCGATTGAGTCTATGGCTGATGTGAGAGTGGCGTTGTAGAAAGCGGTGGAACTGTCTGTGTCATGGAGTGAGGATATGGAGGACAGAGGTAAAAGAGAGTATGAGAGTCTGTGAATGTCTAGATGTGCGAGGTTTCTGCAAGGATGTGCTAGTGGCTGGACATGGGGGACAGGTGAGGAGGACAAGGATGAGAAAGTGAGTAGATAGTGGTCAGATAGGTGGAGAGGGGAGGTTGTGAGATTAGATAGGGAGCAGAGGCAAGTGAAGATTAGGTCTAGTGTATGTCTGTCTGTGTGCGTGGCTGTGGAGGACCATTGAGTAAGTCCAAAGGATGAGGTAAGTGACAGGAATAGCTTGTTGCAGACAGAACGTGCATTTCAAAGTAACCCAGAGAGAGGAAGCAGGGGGGTGGGGGTCTACTACCCTGTGCCCTAGTGACCGTAGAGCTATGACCCTATCTATATTACATAAAATACAGTTTTATGTCTAATCAACTAGAACAATCAAAGAGATCACGTAGGGTGCTCTGTGTTTTTAGGGCATACAAAATAGCAGTCATAAATAGCATATGCATAGAAACATAAGCATGTATATCCAGTGAATAGACATAGTAACCAAAATATGATTACAGATTTCTCATACTTATAGCTTTAGAACTCATGATAGGCTCCCAGATTCAGGAAGGGTCTATGGACCAGGCATGGGGGAGTGTGTAGAACAGGTCCCATGCGTTCCGCCGGTTTGTCTTCCTCAGGGGTACAGATCCCATCCCAGACAGAGGTATATATACAGTACATGTATTAAATTGAAACACCATGGTACCTAATCAGTAAATCTCATAAGTCACATGTATGACATACTAATCACAGTATAATCACAGAATTAACATACATTCATCTCTGTAGTGCTAACCCCAATGGTCAGTGTCCAGTGGTCACCTAAGGTACGAAGCTGCCATAGATGTACCGCCATTGCTGCAATCAAATTGCGTCCCAGACTGGAGTGCAAGGAGATTGTGGCATCTCAGCTAAAGAAATTGCCCACACCTGCACGTCACTGGAAACCGGTGCCTGTGCGCTATGGTGCGGTCCACACTGAAATACATCCCAGAAGCGCATCCCAAGCCGGAATGCACACGAACCAGAAGTGTTAACAACTGCCACGTGCCCGGGAAGCTGGAACATGCATAGTATGACAGTCAAAAGACATGAGAGGATCACTGTCGTAGTGGCAAACAACCTGGACAATACCAAAGGGGTGCACATATAAAACTGTGAACAAAACAATATACAGTGCATATCTTTTACACTGTACCTATTTAAATACCCTGTGAAACAAACATACAGTAGGTCTACCTAAAGTATATCAATACCCTAACACATTAAAGGACTGTGCAGTACTACCAGCTCAAGTAGAAGAATCATATAAATATGAGAAAAATAATAAAAGGTCGGTGATTCATAGGAACCAGGCAGCGATAGGACACAAAAGGTGGGCAATAAGGTGTATATGGGCATATGAAGACCTCATGAATACACCCAAATTGAAGGAAATGATGTTATGACCATAACACATGGAAGAATGGATGATTCCAAGACAGCAGAGGAAAATATAAATTGCAAAATAAACTCCAAGAGATGCATAACCAGACTAAATTACCATATGACTAGCTATTATTTCATTCTTTATAGTAAAACCCATGATTAGGAGATTTTCGTTTATCCCTAGTGGTGCCACACAATTGAGATTATAGATCCACCTAGACTCAGCACGCAATAAACGGAATGATGGATTACCCCCACAAATGTTGATATGAAACTCTTGTAGTCCAAAGATTTGAGTGCCATGGATCCTACTGCTATGTTTCTCCATTTAATGTGAGGCCACGGTGGAAATTGTCTTGCCCTTTTTCTGATGTTCCCAAGCTAGTGCAATATTTGAGAAGTGTTGTTGAATGCGCATCTTCAACTCCTGAGTCGTTTGACCCACATAATGCATTTTGCATGAGCAGGTAAGCACATAAATGACTTTCTTCGTTCAACAGTTGATATAGATTCTCCGATCATATCTTCTACCATTGGCCTGTGTGAGGCATGCCGGCGCTATGGCACGTGGCTGGCATGACTCACGTGACCGGCGGTAATGTGGGATTGCTAAATCCTGCAGCATGCTTAGGGTAAGTACAGGTTGGCTTGGTAGCAGCACACACGGGGTTAACTGCTGCTCCTAAAAGCTGAGGTCTGTGTGAAGGACTAATTATAAAACACACTGGATTGCACCTGTGTGAGAGGCCAGTTTTGCACAAGCCTGCAAAGGTGGAGGACACATGGTGTGTCTCTCCCTATATCCTGCAGAGGGAAGCAGGACATGCCATGCTGGGCAGGAGTCTCAGCCGGGGAACACTGAAAGCCTCTCTGTGAATGAGACACATGTGAGTGGAAGCTTTACAGTGTTTATGTGTTTGACTGGAAGGGGGAAGCCCTCCAGTCTGTAGTTAGGATTTCATCCTGTTTAGTTAGAGCCGGACAGGCAAGGACTTTTGTTTATGGTTTTGTTTGCTTTATGGTTTGCTTGCACCTTAATAAATCGGACCCAGTGCCGTTTGCATCTGAATCTCTGATGTTGGACTGAGTGACTCCCAAAAGCTACGGGCCCTTCGGTCCCAGTAAAGGCGATCCCTGAGCGTGTTACCACATTATGGTGGAGAATGCGGGCATTGTAGCAGCCTTATTGCTGGAGGCAACGGACAAGGCCTACAACGTTGGTGGTGGATTGTGGTAACGGTGCAGGTGCACTTAGATGGACATTGGTTGCTACGGGCAACTGCACAACGTACCCAAGCACGTTTTCCGGTGACTCGGCGGGTCACGAAGTTGGACAGCGCACTCAACCCAGGTGCAAGTGGGAGGAGTCAAGTGACTGGCTGTGAGACGTGGGCTCTGCTTGGTGAGCAGCAATACACCACAGGCTGCAGATCCTGGTTGTACGGGCGGTACAACCAGGAAAGGTTAGTGGCATTCTACCCCCCCCCACCTTTCCCCTTGAACGCCGGGTATTACCCATTGGAGCGCCCCTCCTGTTTTTTCTCTTGTTGCAGCCGGAGAGGCCGGAGCATGGAGGAGCTCCTGAAACTTCTGTTGCAGAGCCAGGAGCAGCAGGATCAGCAATACAGTGTGGGGTGTCCCCAGAAAGCATCCCCTATAGACTGGGTTGATAAAAAGGGGGCGGAGTCACAAAAGGGGGCGGATTCAGGAATGCAGATAATGTCCCGAAAGGGGATGGATTCCATAAAGGGGATCATGGCCCAAAAAGGGGTGGTTACCCATAAGGGGGCGCAGCAATCAGACTCTGACTGGATTGATGGGAGCTGGGGACTCTGGGGCTCCTCTTACCAATGTCCTATCTGTGGGATAGACCGTCCAACCAGCTTAGGGTCACGGATGTGTTCTGTGAAGATGGATGGACAAGGTGTGGCAGGTCTTCTAGACCTGGGGAACTCGGTTACCCTAGTGAGGGCCACACCAGAACTCCATCTTATGCCGGGACGGCGAATCGAAGGACGCTGCAGCCATGGGGCCACTAAAGAGTACCCACTGGGCAGAGTGATCCTTCAGACGGACTATGAACTAGAGCGACCCGATGTGGGCGTAGTCCCAGATTTAGCTTTTCCGGTCATAATAGGCCGGGACTCTAAATTGTTTTTGAACTTCTGGGAGCAAGGGCTTGTATCTGGCTGCTCAGGAAACAGCCAGAACAGTCCAAAGGAGCTGCTGTTACAGCGGGAGGCTAAAGGGAATGTCTGTGATGTTGTTATGTGTAATAATATGTTGGTACCCAATAAGTGTGACATCCCAGAGTTAGGGGTGACCAAAGAAAAGGGTGGTTCTCCCCAACATAGCGACACGACAAGTAAAGAGGTAAACCACACTGTGACTGGTTGTAACCACACTGTAACTGGTAGTGACATGGTAGCAAAAAAGAATGGAGTTGACACCAAGTTAGAGAGTGACTTGGGGGTTCATCATACTGTGGAGCATAACACTGACTCAAGGGGTGACGGAGACTCTGAGAAAGGAAGGGTGTACAGTAAGGAAGGGTCCAGTAAGGATGGCAGCTCCTCCCGTCCCAAAAAGAGCAAGCGCCACAAAAAGGCTGCCCCGGTGACCCCAGCTGACAATATATTGTCCTCTGCTTCTATGCCATGTGTGAGTTCTCTTCCAGACACTGAGACAAACAGAATGGAAGGTGAAGTGGTATTGCCCGTGGAAACCGCGGGAGCTGAGACCGATATTGTGCTGTCTAAGGAACGGACACCGTGTGATGACACTACCGTTCAAGTGAAAGACAAGGAGAAAGAGCCCTCCAGGAAGACTGTAGGGGTGTCCGCTCCCTTGTCTGCACAAGCAGCTGATAATCGGTCATTTGGTGGCGCTGTAGGAGGAGAAATCCTGGGGACAGCTAGGGGAGCAAGAGTCCCTGAAAGTCATGGAGAGCTGACCAATAATAGACCCACCACTGGGGTGGCTGGAAGTGGAAACAACACCACGGCAGAGACGGGTGGAGTTTCGGAAAAGGTGGACGAGATGGAGGCTGAGAAAACCTCTGAGGGTAACGCTACAGAGACCCAGGAGAGGGCCAGAGGTATCGATGCTGAGACCTACGAGAAGGTGGGAGCTGATACAATGGAGACCCTGGTGAGGGTGGCAGATGGGGCTGCCGATACCCAAGAGTGGCGTGCTGTGGCAGAGGTCACAGGTGAAGAACTGGAGATCCCTGGACAGACGCAAGGTGATGGGGTCGAGGTTGCTAGGGGTACGGCCAGACCCCACGAGGGAAGTTGACTGAAGAAGTGGAAGAAGCCACTGAAGAAGTGAGGGCTGAAGTGGATACATCCTCAAGTTTTGTGAGCTTGCCTGGTCCGGTGGATGTCGGAGCCAAGATAAGGGAGCTCACGGAGATGCTTCAGGGCCACTTGAGACAAGAGAAGCTGTGGAGACAGGCTGTTGAGTCTCGAGTGGGTGCTTTGGAGACAGAGAGGTCTCCGGAATTTGTGGTAGAAGAACAGCTGAAGAAGGAAGGGCTTCGAAGACAAGCTGCTGAGAGGCGAGTAGCCGAACTAGAGGAGGAAGTCTCTGACCTCAAAAGTCGCCTGGACGCATGCCAGATGAGGAATGAGGCAACCTTGGAGAAGGTTGAGCACCCAGTGTTCCTCCCAGGCAAACGTGCTGAAGAAGCCGAAAGTCCTTTCGCCCTGAAACCTAAGCCAGGGGAACTGGAGGGGACCAGTAGTATGTCAGAAACTCCACTATACAAGTGCCTCGTAGATGTACCTGAGGACTTGAGAGAAGAATGCACCAGAGAGTCGGTGCATGAAGAGTTTAAGAAGGCCGTGGAAGCCTGTAAGGTGTACTGGACTTCAGAATCCAAACAGCTGGTGGTCCTGTCCACGACAGAAGTCACAGTGAAGCGAGTCGCTATCCTAACTGACATGCACTTACGGTGCATTCGCACAAAGCGGATGATCCGGTTGGAGACTGAAGAAGCCGCTAGACAGCTGAAGCTTATGAAGGAAGCTCCGAGTCTGCGGGAAGACGTCATTCAGGTCCCTCAGGCTCTAGTGAGGAAGCTCATTGGGAGAAATGGCCAAGCCATGCAACTAATAGTAAGGAAGTCCGGGGTGGTGAAAGTGAGCGGACTACGTGATCACAAAGATTGGTTACCTGACAAGAATGGTATGGTGTCGTTCTTCGCCATAGGCACAGAGGAAAGTCTTGGTTACGTACGGATGCTCATGGAATACCGAGTGGCCTACCTCCAAGATGTAGAACGGCTGAATCTTGCAAGACTGAGAGTTGAGAGACAGCGCCGCCTGAGCAGCAGACAATGGCGACAGCCTGTAAACCGTGAGACCCAACAAAGAAGGGACCCTCCCAATTATAATGATAGTTCTCTAGGTAAAGGAGGCAATGAAGAAAGTCGCTATTGGAGAGACCTCCAAAGACGTCCTGAGGATAGTGGGCGTGGGTTTAGTGGGAGTGAATCCTCCAGTACCTTGAGTCTAAGAGGCCCGATCAGACGGCCCAGTAGATTGCGGGACAGGACAAAGTCTGATCCGACCCTAGATACAGAGGTAAGTGTCTCGCACTACTGTGACCGCTGGGAGCGGGGGAAGTCTGACAAACTTTCTACTCGGACACGTGACCTGACGAGGTCTGATCCTGAGGTTTACCTGAGGCAAATGTGTGGGACCGTGACAGATGGTAGGTCCCTACAAAATCTGATGGCTCATGATCTGGGAGCTGACGCTCTTGGTCGACTGCCGAGGTCCCCTCGACTACTTGGGCACACGGCGATGGTTGCCCTGTCCCAGGGCCCCGGTTCGATGGCACATGTTCGCCCCTACGGGTCTGAACAGGGGGGAGGGATATGTGAGGCATGCCGGCGCTATGGCACGTGGCTGGCATGACTCACGTGACCGGCGGTAATGTGGGATTGCTAAATCCTGCAGCATGCACAGGGTAAGTACAGGTTGGCTTGGTAGCAGCACACACGGGGTTAACTGCTGCTCCTAAAAGCTGAGGTCTGTGTGAAGGACTAATTATAAAACACACTGGATTGCACCTGTGTGAGAGGCCAGTTTTGCACAAGCCTGCAAAGGTGGAGGACACATGGTGTGTCTCTCCCTATATCCTGCAGAGGGAAGCAGGACATGCCATGCTGGGCAGGAGTCTCAGCCGGGGAACACTGAAAGCCTCTCTGTGAATGAGACACATGTGAGTGGAAGCTTTACAGTGTTTATGTGTTTGACTGGAAGGGGGAAGCCCTCCAGTCTGTAGTTAGGATTTCATCCTGTTTAGTTAGAGCCGGACAGGCAAGGACTTTTGTTTATGGTTTTGTTTGCTTTATGGTTTGCTTGCACCTTAATAAATCGGACCCAGTGCCGTTTGCATCTGAATCTCTGATGTTGGACTGAGTGACTCCCAAAAGCTACGGGCCCTTCGGTCCCAGTAAAGGCGATCCCTGAGCGTGTTACCACACCTGGTTAGTAAAAACCAATGTTACATACATGAATTGACACACTGCAATTTCCACAAGGGTGTGACCCTTTCAAGATTGTACATGTTCCTATTCTGGTGGTTGAATAGCTCTTAATTAAGATGTCACGGAGGTTCTTTGCCCTTCTTGTGGTCAGAAGAGGTCTGTTGGGGACAATATTTTTTAGTTTAGTAACGGAGGTTAAAATGCTCCAGTTTTTTCATAGTAAACGCCATATATCCCTCCATTGATTGTTAAATGTTGCAATTCAGAAACATTAGTTACGATCTTAGTCTTCAGGTTCAGTAGGTCCCTTCTGTGTTGTATGTGTGCATTATTATAGGCACATCTAATTGTACCCTAAGGGTACCCCCTGGCTCGAAATCATTCACTAAGGTCACCCGCCTGCAAGACAAAGTAAGTTATCCAAACTGCAATTTCGCCTTGTTCTAAGGAACTGACTGGTGGGGATTCCACCTTTAAGATGAAACAGATGAAAGCTTTCATAATGAAGCAAGTTGTTTGTTGCTGTTACCTTTCGATGCAAATAGGTCCGAATCTTCCATTTCTCCAAGAACAATCGTACATCCAAGAAGTCCAATGTGGTTGGTTAAATATACCTAGTCAAGCGTATTTTTAAAGTGTTTGTATTTAGCGCTTTTTCATTAGAGGTATTTTTGTAACTCCTCGTGCTATTCCTACATGCTTTTGTTCTCAGTTAAGTCTTTGCAGATCATCTCTAAATCATTAGGATTTTGAGGCTATCGCTATCGCTTGGCAACTCGGAGCTTCAGCTCCCTCCATAAATTTTCTATGGAATTAAGGTCTGGAGACTGGCTAGGCCACTCCATGACCTCAATGTGCTTCTTTTTGAGCCACTCCTTTATTGCCTTGGCTGTATGTTTTGGGTCATTGTCGTGTTGGAAGACCCAGCCACGACCTATTTTGTTGTCCTGGCGGAGGGAAGGAGGTTGTCACTCAGAATTTTATGGTACACGGCTTCATCCATTGTTCCATTGATGCTGTGAAATAGTCCTGTGCCCTTAGCAGAAAAATACCCCCAAAATATAATGTTTCCATGCTTGACAGTGGGGGCGGTGTTCTTTGGGTCATAGGCAGCATTTCTCTTCCTCCAAACACGGCGAGTTGAGTTAATGCCAAAGAGCTCAATTTTTGTCTCATCTGACCACAGCACCTTCTTTCAATCACTCTCAGAATTACCAAGGTGTTCATTAGCAAATCTCAGATGGGCATGCTCATGAACCTTCTTGAGCAGTGGGACTTTGCGGGCACTGCAGTATTTTAATGGTGTAATGTGTTACCAATGATTTTCTTGGTCACAGTGGTCCCAGCTGCCCCAAGATCATTAACACATTCCCCCTGTGTAGTTTTAGGCTGATCTCTCACCTTCCTCATGATTCTGGATACCCCACAAGGTGAGATTTTGCGTGGAGCCCCAGATCAATGTCGATTGACACTCATTTTGTATTTCTTCCATTTTCTTACTATTGCATCAAGGGTTGTCGTCTTCTCACCCAGCATCCTACTTGTAGTTTTGTAGCCCATACCAGCCTTGTGCACGTCTAGGATCTTTTCCCTCACATCCTTAGAAAGCTCTTTGGTCTTGCCCATGTTGTAGAGGTTAGAGTCTGACTGATTACTTGAGTCTGTCGACATTAGTCTTTTATACAAGTGACAATTTAAGACAGCTATCTTTAATGCAGGTAATGAGTGGATTAGGAGCGTCTAACTGGTCTATAGGAGCCAGAACTCTTAATAGTTGGTAGGGGATTAAAGACGTATTTCCCTCTGCAAAAAGCAAATACATTTATATAATTCAGGCAATGTGATTTTCTGGATTTTATGTTTGATATTCTTTCTCTCACTGTTAAAATTAACCTACCCTTAAAATTATAGACTGTTCATGTCTTTGTTAGTGGGCAAACATACATAATCAGCAAGGGATCAAATACTTATTTCCATCACTGTAACATCCAGACCAAAAGAGGGGCTCCTGATACAAAAGAAAAAAGGGGGAAGTAATGGGTCCAAAGTTCAAGAAAAAAATAAACCACAAAACAACTCTCTTTATAATGTGTGGTTTGATGTAGGACCAATATTTGGCAGACTCCCAGTGACCAATCTTGTGCACAGCATTAACCCCTAAATCCCAGCGTGCCGTCTCAGTTTTGGCCCCAATCCAAAACACAAGATCCAAAGTCTGCTTCATTCAAGCTGCACTGTGACAATCCGTGCTGAAAAATGATCACAAATTCATAAAATCAACAAATCAGGCCTGTTCTGATTTATCAAAAGTAAACCCAGAGTAAAACCTTTAATCTCCAAAAATGAAGAAACCCATCTCACTGAACGCTTACACATGCCTTTCACTCCCCACGGTTTCACCAAATAAGCCATGCCAGCTGAATAAGTATACATTGCACAAAATCCACTGAACACGATATATATCCTTAAATGACAAGCCCCCATTACCTTTAACTTTTTTGTTCTAAAGCTCATCCACAAAAAAGCACCAAAAATGGCTAAATAAAAGCCATCCCAAGTAAAGGACATTCATACTCAGACTTAGGCTGCGTTCACACAGTGCGTATTTTGTCGCGTATTTTTACGCATGCAGATTTCACACACATGCGTTTTTTGATGCCTTTTTTTACGGACGCGTATTTTTCTGCATGTGTACTGCAAACACATAGAAATAAAGTATGATAAAAAATAAAGAAAAAAAAAAGCCTTGTGATGTAATTTCCTGTCTTTTCAATTTGAATGGAAAATTAGCCCAATTTGTTAGCGGAAACCATGTCGCGTATGGAGGGTCCCTGTGTGTCTCCACATTGGAGCTCGCCCACAAGTGACCCCATTTTGGAAACTAGACCCCCGAAGGAATGTATCTAGATGCATAGGGAGCACTTTGAACACCCAGATGCTTCAGAAATGAATCTGTAAAAATGAAAAAGCACTTTTTTTTCCACAAATAACTTCTTTTTTCATTATTACGGATCAATTTGTGAAGCATCTGGGGTTCAAAGTGCTCACTATGCATCTAGATATAATCCTTTGGGGTCTAGTTTCCAAACTGGGGTCACTTGTGGGGTAGCTCCAATGTGGAGACACACAGGGGCTCTCCATACGCAAAATGGTGTCCACTAACAATTGGAATTGTTAGCGGACACCTTGTAGGATATGAAGAGCCCCTATGTGCCTAAACATTGGAGCTCCCCCACAAGTGACCCCATTTTGGAAACTAGACCACCCAAGGAATGTATCTAGATGCATAGTGAGCACTTTGAACCCCCAGGTGCTTCACAAATTGATCCGTAAAAATGAAAAAAGAAGTTATTTGTGGAAAAAAAAGTGCTTTTTCATTTTTATGGATGAATTTGTGAAGCATCTGGGGTTCAAAGTGATCACTATGCATCTAGATACATTCCTTCGGGGTATAGTTTCCAAAATGGGGTCACTTGTGGGGGAGCTCCAATGGTCAGGCACACAGGGAGGGGCTCTCCATACCCGACATGGTTTCCGCTAACAATTGGAGCTAATTTTCCATTGAAATTGTTAGTGGACACCATGTCGCATATGGAGAACCCGTGTGCCACCAGCACAAGGGCAACTGGAAGAGTTGGGGTACAGCACCAGAAAATGCCGCCTCCAACGAATGCGCTATTTTCTTGGGTGGCTGTGGGTTGAAATTTGCAGCATGGGGACCCACAACATTTGGGTCTCTCCACGCTGAGGATTCCAGTCAGCCAGCTACCAAGTTGTACATGGCTGGCTACAAAAAATACAGCGAAGACCTTTTTTTATTTCTAGAACTAATTCTAGAAAAAAAAAATTACATGGGGCTCCGCCATATTTTTGGTCCAGCCAGGTACAACTTGGCAGCTACAGACTGCCAGCAACCCCCAGCTGCCTCGTTGTACCTGGCTGCAACCAAAAATACAGCGAAGCCCATTTTTTTATTTCTAGAACTAATTCTAGAAAAAAAAATGACATGGGGCTCCGCCATATTTTTAGTCCAGCCAGGTACAACTTGGCAGCTACAGACTGCCAGCAACCCCCAGCTGCCTTGTTGTACCTGGCTGCAACCAAAAATACAGCGAAGCCCATTTTTTTTTTTTATTTCTAGAACTAATTCTAGAAAAAAAAATGACATAGGGCTCCGCCACATTTTTGGCCCAGCCAGGTACAACTAGGCAGCTGGGGGCTGGAATCCTCAGCATGGAAAGGCCCAAGCGTTCTGGGCCCCCCATGCTGCGAATTGCAGCCCGCGGCCGCCCCAGAAAATGGCGCATTCATTGAAGCGCCATTTTCTGGCGCTGTACCCATGCTCTTCCAGTTGCCCTGGTGCCGGTGGCAAACTGGGTAATAAAGGGGTTAATGCCAGCTTTTTATTGGCAGCTGGCACTAAGCCCGAGATTCATAATATAGGGCCAATGTTAGACCCGCCATTAGGAATCTCTGGTAAATAGTCAGAAAATACACACATAGAAAAATCTTTTTATTTGAAAAAAAACACAAACAAAATTCGGACTCCATCTTTATTATAAAGATCCGACGTAGTCCACAACAAAGGTCCCACGACGCTCGATCGCCTCCGACGTAGTCCACAACGAAGGTCCCACGATGCTCGATCGCTTCTGCTCAATCCAGAGACTACAGCAAGGGATCAAGTGTCCTCTTCCTACAGTCTCGGGGTCAGAGTTGTGGTGCACTGTATGACAATGATCTGTTATACAGTGCACCATGACTATGGTCCCAGAGACTATAACAAGGGGACACTTGATCCCTTGTTGCACCCATCCATCCACGTATGCACCCATCATCCACGCACGCACACAACCACGCACGCACATCCAAGTACGCACATCCACACACGCACACGCACATCCACACACGCACATCCACACACGCACACATCCACGCACGCTGACATCCACGTACATCCACACACGCATCCCCGCACGCACGCTGACATCCACGCACGCACATTCACGCACACATCCACGCACGCGCACATCCACGCACGCTGGCATCCTCGCACGCTGACATCCATGCACGCACATACACATCCACGCACATACACATCCACGCACGCACATCCACGCACACATCCACGTATTCACGCATGCACATCCACGCACACATCCCCGCACACACGCTGACATCCACGCACGCACATTCACGCACGCACACATCCACGCACACATACACGCACACACGCTGACATCCTCGCACGCTGACATCCACGCACGCACATCCACACACACATCAACGCACGCATGCTGACATCCACACACACATCCACGTTCGCACACATCCACGTACGCACACATCCACGTTCGCACACATCCACGGACGCTGACATCCTCGCACGCTGACATCCACGCACTCACATCCACACACATCAACGCACGCACGCTGACATCCACGCACACCTTTCCACATCAACGCACATCCACGCACCCACATCCACATCCACGCACACATCCACGTATTCACGCACGCACATCCACGCACACATCCCCACATGCACGCTGACATCCACGCACGCACATCCACGTACATTCACATCCACGCACGCACACATCCACGCACACATCCACGCACGCACACATCCAAGCACGCACGCTGACATTCACGCACGCTCATCCACACACACATCCACGTACGCACACATCCAAGCACGCACGCTGACATTCACGCATGCTCATCCACACACACATCCGCACGCACATCCACATCCACGCACATCCACACACACATCCACGCACGCACACATTCACGCACGCACATCCACGTACGCACATTCACGCACGCACATCCACGCACACATCCCCGCACGAACGCTGACATCTACGCACGCACATCCACGCATGCACATCCACGCACGCACACATCCACGCATGCTGACATTCACGCACGCTGACATCCACGCATGCACATCCACACACACATCAACGCACGCACGCTTACATCCACGCACGCACATCCACATCCACGCACATATACACACACATCCACGTACGCACACATCCACGTACGCACACATCCACGCACGCACATCCACGCATGCACGCTGACATTCATGCAAGCTGACATTCATGCACGCTGACATCCACGCACGCACATACGCTGACATCCACACACGCACTCATCCAAGCACGCACATCTATGCACACATACATACATACATCCATTCATCCATCCATCCACCCATTAATCCATTCATACTTACCCACCGATGAGGAGGAGAAGCCCCTGAGAAGAGGAGGGGCCACACCGGAGACTGCAGAGGAGGCCGACGGTGCGGGCCGGTGCACCGGCGCGTGCAGCCCGCCGGACCGGAATAGGTGAGCGGGGCTGGGTATGAGCAGGGGGGTGGGTACGAGCAGGGAGGAGGGGGCCTGCAGCTTGACCGGTGGGCGCATGAGCCGCCGGCAGAAAAACTATAGGAGGAGGGGGGGTGGATGGCGGGGACCGGTATGGGAGGATGCAGGCTGTACACAGGGGGGGCTGGACAGGACACAGGGGGATATGGACACAGAGGGGGCTGGACGGAGCGGGGATATGGACACAAGGGGGGCTGGACGGAGCGGGGACAGGACACAGGGGAAGCTGGAGCAGATAATGGCCGGCGGGTGCAGCGGGACCCAGGGACAGCCACGGGAAAGCAGGAATCCCAAAATGGTGGGATTTCCTGTTCCTGTTTTTCCCTGGGGCTGTTCCCGTGTGACATCATTTCCTCCATACCCCTTGCCCCGCGCTAGAATGCGCATCGTCTGAACGACGATGCGTAATTCCAGGGGTTAAAATGGGGCCTATGGGAGAAGGCGCACGTAAAAAGGCGGAAAGAATGAACATGTTCATTCTTTTTACGTGCGCGCTTTCTTCCATAAAAGCGCGGCCGAAAATTGCGCTGCGTGTGAACAGCAAAAGTGAAAATGCATTCACTTTGCTGTGACATGCAGACGCAGGTACGCTTTGGGGGAAATACGCGCGCAAAAAAGCTCCGCAAATACGCCCAGTGTGAACGCAGCCTTACACCTCTCTTCAACACAGCATAGTAGCTAAACCAAAATTAAAAAAAAAATACCATATGCAACCAATCCCTTCAGTATGATTCATCCAAAAATCTTTAAATGCTTGGCCACCAGGAAATCTTTTTAAACATCCTTCCTTCCCAACAATTTAAAAAAGGTCCACCCTGCTATTCTGCCAGATGCCACAGCAAATGATAAAACCATCTTCAAATGCAGTGACAATCATATACAGCAACAAATGGAGACAATCAGCCTCCAATACTTGCTCCCCGACCGAATCCTCGAGTTTCTGCCAAAAAGATAATGCTGAGACATACCTTTCCCAAGTGCCTGGAGTGACTGAACTCTTCACCAAACTGAAAGCTGAACAGAAACCAGATCCGACAACCGATGGGGCCCATTTAGTGTGCAGCTACATCTACATCTGGTGCCAGCTGCTGAACCAATCCCACTGGAAGCAAAACAATGAATCAGCTACTGAATTCTGCACACCAGGCATATGACCTGCACAAAACCAAACATTGAAATCCAAACACGTGAGCATCAAGTAGTGTAAAAGAGCTGAAATCAATAATGTTCCATCTGACAAGTTGTTTATACACTGAAATACACTCAAGGTGTCACAAACGACACACACTTCCTTGTTCTGGAGTTCAGCAAACAAACCTCCAAAGGTACCACAATGGGAAACATTTCTAACAAAGGCGGATTCCTAACCAAGTCTGTAGTCCTCCGCACATCTGGCGATTCCCCCTCACAGCATTTTCCACCAAAATAAGCAGCAATGCCGCAGTAACATCCATAAGCAAAACCAGATCTAATTTAGCCACTAACTTATCTCACCATACTGACCTTTCGTTATAAGATCACATTCAGTAATCCCATACTGCCAAGTCCGCCTTGTGTTCAGAGTTCAATCTTACAAAATACATGCAGTGTTTTACACCTGCCGTAACCTGTGCCTGTCTCTGAAAAAACTCTACCCATAAGTAGGATTCTAAAAGCAAAATTAAGCTTACCTAAATTAAATTGTAGTTGATGGACATTTTAGCCCGTAATGTCTCTTCCACACAAACGTTTAAATCCAGTAACATATCTGTTGGAACCAGAATTTCATCTCAACAGTATCCAACTAAGTCCTAAAAACTTTAAATGGAAATTAAACAAACAAGCGGTCTGTAGGAGCGCTAGAGGAGGGATAGGATTCTTGTTATGGTTATGGTTTATAACTTGGCTTTATTCTTCTGGCTTGAGATCTTTCTTTGAGATCTAACCAAAGACCACTGAAAAATAGTTATGGCTCTAGTTATATAACTATGTTTTCTTATGATTTCATGGCAACTAACTTTATTTTAAGCTATATTTAAAGGGAACCAACCACCCCAAATGACCCCCCGGACTGTTAATATGTGTCCCTACACCCAGCACACACATTTGGGGCAATCGTTTTTGCTAAAAAAACAGTTTAGTAGAAGCTAAGATATAGCTTTATAAAGTTTAAAAAATCTTGCCGACTGGGCGTTACCTAGCTTGTCCCGCTGCCGAGTTCATCTGCCTGTCAGCCTCCTCTCCCCTCTCTCTTCAGTAAAGCCCTGCCCTTTCAGCCTCGTCACAGGCTGGTGCACGAGTCTCATGGCCGTGCACACGTCATCAGCTACAGCCAGGGTCACGAGCACACGCTCTGTGCGCTCTGTGATCACCCGGCAGAATGTGTCACAGCTGCACAGGCAGGAATTCACAGAGCGTGTGCTTGTGACCCTGGCTGTAGCTGATGACGTGTGCACGGCCATGAGACTCCGTGCACCAGCCTGTGACGAGGCTGAAATGGCAGGGCTTTACTGAAGAGAGAGGGGAGAGGAGGCTGACAGGCAGATGAACTCGGCAGCGGGACAAGCTAGGTAACGCACAGTCGGCAAGATTTTTTAAACTTTATAAAGCTATATCTTAGCTTCTACTAAACTATTTTTTTTAGCAAAAATGATTGCCCCAAATGTGTGTGCTGGGTGTAGGGACACATATTAACAGTCCAGGGGGGTCATTTGGGGTGGTTGGTTCCCTTTAAGGCTCTATTCACATCTGTTTTGTCGCTTCTGTTTATAATGATGGAAGCCACACTGCTGCACCTTGTTTTTCGCATACTAAACAGCAGACAACAATAGACCACGATTACTTTTTTACATATTGACAGGAAAAATAGTGCAACAAAAGAGCTTTGAATAAAAATATGTAAAAATAAAGATACAAATACATAAAATTAAGAAAGCATTGACACTCGATATTTGAACAGCCATCACTTACCTTCTCAGGTTCCTCTGCATTCAGGGGTACAATACCATCATTAAAGATTTCCCACATTGTGACCCCAAAACTCCAGCAATCAGATGCTAATGTCAAATTCCTCGCATCAGAGACACATTCAGGAGCCAGCCATGGGATTCTCTCTACCAGCACTTAGAAGGAAGAATATTCAGTTCATTATTTTAAGTATTATCAGGATTATTCATATTTATTTTTTTCTATAGTTATGAAAGCTATAATGTCTGTGCCCATGGTGCATTTTTTGCTGCATATTTGCTGCATTTCTGCTGTGCTTTTTTTCACCTTTATTCATAGAAATGCTTGTATAACTTTCCCCCAGCAAAGTCTGAGAATTCTGACTTACTGTACCAATGATGCTTTTTTTTCTTGCATTTTTGGTGCAGAGAAAAAAATGAGCATGTCACCATTCTTGGTGCACATTAGGAGCATTTTTCTGCCCTTTCTCCCATTGACAATAGTGAAAAAAAAACACCGAACCAAAATCTGCACCAAAAACGCATTGCGTATTTGGAGCGTTTTACTTGCACAGGGTGCAATTTAGCAACACTTTTGCTGTAGAAAATTTCTGTACCAAATATTCAGCGTCTGCAAATACATTAGCCTAAAAAATGCATTTAACTTTCTCTAGAACCAGAGTCACTTCTGTTTATGTTATCTGTCTAGCATTGCAAATCAATGATTTTTTAAGTTTAGAGCTATGTTCAGACGGTGAGTTTTATAATGCATTTTTGCTGCATTTTTTTGTCACCTTTAGTCACAAAAACACTTGTATAACCTTCCCCCAGCAAAGTCTATGAGAATTCTGAGTTTCTGTGCCAATTTATGCTTTTTTTCCCTTGCAGATTTGCGTTTTTTTGTTCTGATTAAAAAATGAGCATGTCAATTCTCGGTGTGTGTTAGCATTGTTTTTCAGCCCTCCCTGCCATTGACAATAGTGAACAAATGCAAGGTTAAAAGTTGTACCATAAACGCACCAAATAGGCATCAAAAATGCAGTTTAGCCGCGTTATTGCTGCAGAAAATGTCTGCACCAAATACGCACAGTGTGCACATACCCTAAAGGTACCGTCACACAGGAGATATCGCTGGCGATGTTGCCGGCAACTGAGGGGCGTGGCCAGGTTGCGGCGACATCGCCGGAGAGTTGCCTCGTGTGACAGGGCGATAATCAGGCGATTCATCGCCTGAGTCACATCGCCAGGTTTCCCAACAATGTTGGGAAACATGGCGATGTTGCTGAGGCGATCATGCCTGATCTCCCTGTGTAACGCGGCAACCTGCAATGTTGCGGGCGATTCCGCCTATCTCCAACATTGCGGATTACCGCTCGCTGGGTTGCTGGGCAACCCAGCGAGCGATAGCTGCGGCAACTGGCTGATGAAATCGCCGGCAAGTTGCTCCGTGTGACATCTCCCCGGCGATGTTGCCAGGGATGCGCGCTCCCGCGATCGCCGGCAACATCGCTGGCGATATCTCCCTGTGTGACGGTACCTTCAGGGTGTGTTCGCATGCTGAGTTTGTGCTGCATATTTTGGACTTCAAAAATCTGCACCTACTGGCAGAATTATGCACCAAACCATCCCTGTTCACACGGTGCATAATTGATGCGTCTTTGGAGCGGATTTGATAAGGATATTGAGCATTGTGAGTGTTTAAATAAAGCTTGAATACTTTGGCCAAAAAAAAGATCTCATATCCTGTTCCACCTCGTAAAAACACTATCACTTAATGTAAATTAGGCACAAAATAAGCAACGCATACACAAAGTGGGAACTCTGCTGCGTACCTGCTGCCTATTTTGAGTTAATATGAGGGTCTATGGGTGAAAAACCATGGTAAAATCTGCAGCAAGAACTGACATGCAGCACATTTTACTGCAATAAAATATGCAGCATATCTGCTGTGGAAAAAAATACACCACCCTGACAGGACGTCACAAATTCCATAGAATTTGCTTGGAAAACAAGCCACTGCATATGTAGTACAGATCTGCTGCGTATCAACACAAATATGCACCAAATAACCGTCAAAATATGCATCATGCGAACATACCCTAAAGGTACCGTCACACGCGGCAATTTTGCAAGCAATTTCACTGGCAATCTGCTGGTTGCAGTGAAATCATGGATACATGGTTCTGTTTTGTTGCCGTGTAGAAATGGAACAATGTGTCCACAATTTCACTGCAACCAGCAAATTGCCAGTGAAATTGCTTGCAAAATTGCCGCGTGTGACGGTACCTTTAGGGTATGTTCGCATGATGCATATTTTGACGGTTATTTGGTGCATATTTGTGTGTGACGGTACCTTAAGAGTATGAGCTAAAATGCCAAACATATCCTGATAATAAAAGTGATGTTGTTTTAGTATACAATATTCATAATTCTGGGCAACTGATTCATTGTCTTTGAGCTTGCTTACATGGACCAATCAAAGTAGTAGTATTTTGGAAGTACTTTGAACTTTTTGACACCTTTAGGCTATGTGCACACGCTGAGTATTTGATGAGTTTTTTACCTCAGGATTTGTAGCCAAACCCAGGAGTGGATAATTAAATACAAAAGTGGTGCAGGTGTTTCTATTAGACTTTTCCTCTGATTGCTCCACTCCTGGTTTTGGCTACAAATCCTGAGGTAAAAAACTCACAAATACTCAGCATGTGCACATGGCCTTAGATTTCAGCAAGAGAAGAGAAAAATCCAGCGAGTGAGGAGGCTCCAACACTTAGTGCAGGTAAAATTTTCATTTACTGAAGAAAAAAAGTTTCAAAAGTTTGCATGCACGTACCAAAAGTCAAGTCATAGGTAGGTAGGTCATAGGATAAAAATTGCATCCATGTCACCCCAACTGTTTTGTCCATATATATATATATATATATATATATATATATATATATATATATATATATATATATATATATATATATATATATATATATATATATATAAACTGTATCTTCATTTATTGATTTTATAAAGAGTAAAATAAATACAATAACAAAGCACAGTAACACAATCTAAACATTAAAGGGAATCTGTCAGCAGGTTTTTGCTCTGTAATTTGATGACAGGTTGCTGCAAATGTTAAAATACAGAATTCAGCGATGCCTCTCCTGTCAAGATCTAAGCTGTTTTTTTCCTGGAAAGTTTGTTTAAGCAACAAGACTTATCATTGCTTGGACTGCATTGTATCATGCATGATAGTCCGATATGCCCTCTCCTCTGATTGACAGCTCACTATCAATGTAGACTGCTCAAAAAATAAAAGGAACACTTGAACAACACAATGTAACCCAACGTCAATCATACTTCTGTGAAATCAATCTGTCTAGTTAAGAAACAGCACCGACTGTGGATCAAATTTTCCTACGGTTGTGTAAATGCAACAGACAACAGGTAGAAAAGAGATGCAATTAGCAAGACACCACAGACCACAGATCATTTCTCTATTTTCATCCTTTTTGGATGCAGTTTTGTCCCCTCTACTAAGGAGCATTCTGTCTGCATCTACTCTCCCTCCAACCTCTGACTAGCTATCATTTAGTGCCCCCCAGTGCAAGCCACTACCTTTCTTGACCATCTTCACCACTTGGCTGCTTCATTTCATTTCCACTGACATCTCCACCATCATCATGGATGACTTTAACATCCCCATTGACACTACACACGCAGCTATCTCTAAAGTTTTTAAATTGACTTCCTCCTTTGGACTTGGTCAATGGTCCTCCGCAGCCACTTACAAGGATGGCCACATGTTGGACCTAATCTTCACCTACATCTGTTCCCTATCTATCTATTGAAACTCACCTCTCCACCTATCTGACTATAACCTACTCACATTCTCTTCCCTCTCTGCTTCAAGCGCACAATTACGACTCCATAAATATACACACCCTTGCAGAAATCTCTTTCCTTACATGATGCAGATGCTGCCGCCACTTAGATAATGTCACAATAAGTACAGCTCCCTTATGCATACTAAATCCCACTCAATAAACAGGCAACCCTGGAACATCAGCCTTACTAAACAACTGAGGCTGGCGTCCAGGGTTGCTGAGCCGAGATGAAAGAGATCCCATTCCACTGAGCTCTTCATCATGTACAAGAAGTCCCTCACCAACTTCAAGTCCACATTAACACCACAAAACAAAGCTACATCTCATGTCTCATATCCTGCCTGTCTTACAGCCCTAAATAGCTATTCAACACTTTCAATTATCTCCTCCATACCCCAGCATCTTCTATGTTTCCCCTCATCTCAGCAGAAGATTTTGCCTATTTTTTCAAGCAGAAGATTGATAACATCAGAAAAAGCTTTGACCCACAGTCCCCACAACCCCTCCGCATAACTACTCAGCCCTCTTCCTCAAAAACCAGCTTCCCTGCCATGACAGAAGATAAGAATTTCACACTACTCTCCAGATCACTTCTCACCATCTGTGAACTTGACCCACTCCCATCACATCTCATCCTCAACCTCACCGCAGTCTTCATCCCAACCCTAATCCACTTCTTCACCCTATTATTATGCAATGGTGTCTTCCCCTCATGCTTTAAACATGCCTCGCTCAAACACATCCTCAAAATGCCCACCCTTGAACCATCCTCTGTGTCTAGATATCGTCCCACATCACTTATCTCTTATGCTTCAAAATTACTGGAACAGCACGTCCATTTTGAACTGTCCTCCCACCTGTCCACCTGTTGCCTCTTTGACCAGCTACAATCTGGATTTCGACAGTACAACAGTATAATTCAACTGAAAGTGGACTACTGAAAAGTCATCTATGACCTACTAACCACCAAAGCCAAGCAACACTACTTTGTCCTAACTCTCGTGGACCTGCTTTCTGTTTTTGACACTGTTGACTATTCCCTCTTGCTACACTATTTCTCATCTGTTGGTATCGCAGATCTGGCTCTATCCTGGATCTCTTCATACCTAACAGACCCATCTCTCAGAAACTCCCTCTCTCAAACCACCTCCTTCCACCTCCCATCTGTCGATGTCCCTAAAGGTTCAGTTCTAGGACCCCTGCTGTTCTCCATCTACACCTTTGACTTGGGATAGCTCAGAGTTCCACAACTTTTAGTATCATCTCTATACTGATGACATGCAAATCTACCTCTCTGGACCTGATGTCATCTCCTTATTAACAAAAATATAATGTCTGCCCACTATTTCATCCCTTTTCTCTGCTTGATTTTTAAAAACCCAACATGGACAAAATAGAATTCATCATATTTCCCCATCTCACTCTACCCCTCCACCATATCTTAGCATCAAAGTCAATGTCTTCTCACTCACCATAGTCTGGCATGCTAGCTGCCTTGGCGTAACCCTCAACTCTGCTCTCTCCTTTATGCCACATATCTAAGCCCTTTCCACCTCCTGCAGACTCCAACTCAAAAATATTTCCCAGATCTGTATATTCGTTAACTAAGAATCTGCAAAAACACTAGTGCATGCCCTCATCATCTCTCGACTTGACTATTGCAACCTCCTGTTCTTTGGCCTCCCTTCTAACACTCTTGTACCAATGCAATCTACCCTAAACTCTGCTGCCCAACTAATCCACCAGTACCCCCAATATTTCCCAGCCTTTCCTCTCTACCACTGCCTTCTCTGGCTTCCCATTACCCAAAGACTCCAGTTCAAAACCCGAACTATGACATACAAAGCCATTCGCAACCTGTCTCCTCTGTACCTATGTGACCTAGTCTCCCGGCTAGTCTTACCTGCACTTAAGCTCTGATCCTCAAAAAATCTTCTCTCCTCCCCTCTTATCACCTCTTCCCACAATCACATACAAGTTTTCTCCTGTGTATCTTCTATATGCTGGAACTCCCTGCCCCAAAATATCAGACACTTGCTTACCATGGAAACTTTCAAAAGAAACCTGAAGACTCATCTCATCCACAACCTGCAGTAACCCTCAATCAACTATACTGTTGCACAACCAACTCCACTCTCTGCTAATGAATCCTCACCCATCTCTTCTATTGTGGGAGCCCTAGCAGGCACCCTATCTGTGCTTGTATTGTTCATAGTTATTGTACTTGTCTATGTATGGCTCTTTTCACATGTAAAGCACCATGGAATAAATGGCGCTATAATAATAAATAATAATAATCATCTACTTGGCTAAAGCCTTCACTGTTAATAAATGACAGCAGGGAGAGGCGTGGCCTGCTGCTTCATGTAAGTCACAACTACAGGAGCTCCTGTGCCTAATATTAAGCGACGGAGATTATAGCCTTTATTAAGGCTCATATCTCACTCTAAATTACTGGACCGCATCACTCAACTTTTCAAGATCATTTTGGTCCAATTTGACCCGAGATCTAGGTTCCACACAGCTCCCTCACACTCAGGAGAGGACTAGAGGCTCATCCTGGGCGCCATTTTGAAGGAAAACTTGTTACCTTTCTGCCCTCTAAGAGGCCTCTGAAGTCTCTGAAGAACCTAAAGACCCCACCAGAGAGAAACACTAAGTAGGGGCATTACTCATCCTATCTCTCACCCTATTCTACCCACCGCTGGAAGCATTGAAGAACTGATACACCCTATATGTGGTGAAGCTGATCCCCCCTCAGTCACAGCCTTTACTCTCCCTAGAACTGGCGCACTCATTCTACATACAGTGCTGCTGGCAGGAGACCCGCTGGAAAAAAGCCAACGAGAGGAAGGTCAGCCTCCAACCTCCAGTAGTCGTACCAGCCTCATATTCAGCTGTTCAACGCCGGCAATAGTCCCTTCTCCCTCCTCCATTTTACAACCTTGTTGGTGGAGGGATACTTGCATCTCCACTTAACTCTGCAGCCTGTCAGCTCCTAAAGCTCAGAAATAGGAGCTGATCAAGTGAGATCATAAGGAGAGATCTTCCCTCTCCTATTACTGAGGAGGAGAACAGGCTTTTAAACTAAGGCTGCTGAAGGTAGAAAGACCCTCATTATCATTGTACAGCAGCCTCAGCAGCGGAGGGATATCTTACTCTGTCATCGACTAGTTCAATAGACTAGCTGACGTCACCATGACAACCAGTGCTGGATCCTGCAACTGAGCAGCTAAAATTTCCTACAGCACTAAAGAATAGACACTCAGTAAAGAATAGATCTTCAAGCAAGTGGGGCTGGTGAGCCTCCTACGAGCCCAAGCTGCGCAGACAGAAGACTATCTATATTTGATTCTCTTCCCTTTTCCTTTCCTCATTTTCTTTCCTATTTCTTTCCTTTTTTACCTTCATCTCATTTTACTTTATTCTAGCTAATTCTAACGCTATCTTGTCCTATTTTCTTCTATCATTTTACCACCAACAGCTGTACCTGCCTCAAGTTTTATGATTGCTATTACTATTGCTATTATATTTTATATTGCTATTACTTACTAAAGTTTCATCTCTGAATCAGCTACACCTACTATACAATGTAATTAGCCAACCAATCTTACAATTAGCCATTTTATTGGCCATTGTGGGATACTGAACTTAACTACTTTAGACAGAAAAAAAAAAATACCTTTTCTGCTTTTATGTATTCCTATTAAGTAGCAGAACTATATAATTATAAGGATCTTACAATCCCCTATAAGACCTATTGTCTGATATTATTTGTTATAATTTCCTTATCCTTATCCTCCACTATCATCCCATCGGTGGAAACTATATATAAGGTAATTGAGTTTACTTTTACTTATTGAAGCATTACGTGCATAATTTCATTGGATTACACCTGAGTCACACTAGCTTTAATTTATTACAATCTGAAAGACTCATGCACTAATCCTCTAGTTTACACTGTCTACTGAATCAGCCTAACTACCTGCTTCATACAGTAGACTACGGACATAGCACTGCGATCGCTCTAACCTACTAACAAAGTTTCTTGTCAATGAATTATTCCTGCATCTAAATCCTTATTTGTTCTAAACTCTGAAATAGCATCTTACTTCATCTTACTTTAATTATTTTTTAAGGGATGTTCCTTTTATCAATTATTGCTATTGATATTGCTATTGTAATAACTAGTATTGCTAAACCTGTTATTGATACCTAGAACTCTGCTATCTATTTGCAAACAAAGTCACTCAGCGTAAATCTAACTCTCCTTACAATTAAACCAGGTTTACTACAAATCCTCTCCATACTCATCTATCACCAGCTTCCACCCCTCCCCCCCTCTCCCCACACAAACGAAGAGTTCCATAGTTTACTACTGACATCACTTAGTACCACTTTCTTGCAATTACCTGCCATAAGTCCAGCTTTAGAGTCCTCTAGAGCACCAACTGAAGTAAAATGCCCCCAAAACTTAAACTCAACTCCAGTAACAAATCCGCTAATAATGAACACACTACTGATTCGGGTAAAGACAACCAAAAACTCAAATCAGTTTCTTTGGCTGACATCACTACCAGTACTCTACCTGACGATAACCCAGAATCAACTGTAACTTACCCAGAGGACTCAGGAACCTCAACAGAAGATTTGATGGCATACGAAAATTCACAAACCATTACTAAACGCAAAGAAAGAGAAACCCAGACCAAGCCACATCTAAACTGCAGCCTTCCAGAAGATACTGATTCTGAAGACGAATCTAAATTTAAAAGCCCTGCTCGACGACGATCAAGAAAAGATAACGCTGATAATGACCTTCTATTGAATTTTAATGTGGGCCAACCGATGGACAGAGATTTCTTTCATAAGCTCTTTTTGGCCTTCAAAAAGTCACTAAAAGCAGATCTGACAGAGCAGTTTGAGGATATGCGATACTCACTAGCAACAGTTGTATCCAGAACTGAAAACAACGAGAGAGCTATACTTGACATTAAAAAGAAAAGCAAAGAACTCAAAAAGGGTCAGGACCACATGAGAGAAGAAATAAAGTACTTAAAAGATAAGTTACCAGATAGAGAAGATCGTGACCGCCGCAATAACCTCAAATTTAGAGGTTAATCTAGAAGAATCTAGAAGAATCTAGAACTCATGTCCTTCATGAAAGACCTGATTAAAACAACGATTCCCAATTTATCGGACATCCAATACTCTATAGAAAGAGCACATAGACTTCCCAAGCCATCCCACCTTCCCAATGACATTCCAAGGGATGTTATAGTCAAATTCTCATTTTACCAGACAAGGGATCAGATTACCAGCTTCACGTTGTCTAATAAATCTCTGCCTCCTGCATACGAGAAAATTAAAGTTTTCACCGACATATCAAAAGAGACCATGACAAGACGCAATATGAAACAAAAAAAAAACAGCACTGTTGCGCCACACCACTAAATTTCACCACAATGTGGTTCTATTAAATGAACACTAACCTTTCCAGGTTGTGCAAGAATCCGCACAACCAGATTAAACGTATAGGGAGATAGGGTCCATAAAGTTGATGATCATCAGACCTCTGTGTGAAGAGAGGATATTTTACACTCCTTGAGTTGGTAGAAATCACTTGCTTGTCTCCTCAGAGCCGGCTGATCATGTGATGAACACAGGTGGAGTTTGGATGATGCACTGCCAGGTCCTATGGACTTGCCCAAGCTGCTCGCTACACCGTGCTCCCCGAAGGGAGAATAGGTATGAATGATAGAAGGAGCGGGGTTTAGAATGCGGCGCTAGGTAACACAAGATCAAGCCTTCATAGAATTACCTTAGGTTTATTACACAAAGCTGCAGGGTGCAACCACAACGCGTTTCGACACACAAATCGGCGTCTTTCTCAAGTGGAAAGACGCCGATTTGTGTGTCGAAACACGTTGTGGTTGCACCCTGCAGCTTTGTGTAATAAACCTAAGGTAATTCTATGAAGGCATGATCTTGTGTTACCTAGCGCCGCATTCTAACACCGCTCCTTCTATCATTCATGACAAGACGCAAGGCTTTGAAACCGGTTATGGACATTCTCCAAGAGAAAAAAATACCATACAGATGGGGTCGTCCATCCACCAATGTTATCTTCTTTAAACAAAAAACAATTACAATTGATGAGATCTCAGCGGGATTAAAGACTCTTAAGGACCTACACATCTCTAAGGCTGCCTTCACATTAGCGTTTGTGTCTGCATGCTGATGGCATGCAGACACAAACGCAGTCAAAAGCAATGTCTTTTTGATGTGTCCGCAGCGGAGAATGTTCGCCTGCGGACACATCATTGTGCAGCCCGGCAAGCCAATCGGCGTGGTCCGGGGGCGGGCCAGAGGCGGAGATCAGCGGCGGAGATCTCCTCCTCCCCATCGCCGGTAAGCTCCGGGACATGTCAGCGGGGAGAAACAGCTGATGTGACAGCTGTTTGAATCTCCCCGCCGACTCTGAGAGGAGATGTCGGCGCGGGAAGATTCAAACAGCTGTCACATCAGCTGTTTCTCCCCGCTGACATGTCCCAGAGCTTACCGGTGGCGGGGAAGAGGAGATCAGCAGAGGCTCAGCTGATCTCCCGGTGGCCGTCGGTGATCTCCTGTGACATCACCGGCGGCCACCGGGAGAGATTTCAATGGGTCCACAGCATTCTCCTGCGCTGTCAAGCGCAGAACACTGCGGACTTATTGACACCAATGCATTGTTAGTGCGCTTGGGGACGCTTGCTGATTTTCCAAGGTCCCCGAGCGCACAAAAAATGCAACATGCTGCGTCCCGGGTGCGGACGGGAAACCCTGGAAGGAGCAGATATCTTCCGCATCCACACCCAGCAAATGCAGGCACTATGCGTTCCTATGTTAAACATAGGAACGCAGTGCGCATGCGTTTGACTGCGTATGGGAACGCAGCATACGCTGCCTTCCCATACGCAAATGTGAAGGCAGCCTAACACATGAGCCTATAAACTACACCCAAGCACTTGATCCAAGGTCACTTCATAGGCACAAAGGCTAAAACTTTAGTCTCCTCGGAAGTTTATCACCGGCCTCGGCCCTTCCGCCTATTAGACCTTTAGTGGCAAACAAGCCACTTACATTTCACGGGTTTGAACCCGGCTGTTCAAAGTTTCATTGTTAACCCCTGTTAAAAACGGACGTTTTAGTATTATTTCATCAAAGTTATACCCAATGCCCCTATGTACACTTTATCACCTAAAATCACATATCGACACTCAAGCACCTGGTCTAGACTATGGCTAACAAATTTCTATCCTACAATGTTAATGGTCTAAACTCCCCCCAGAAAAGATTCTTAATTTGGAAAGAATTGAAAAAACTCAATGTAGACATTGCAGGTCTACAGGAAACTAAATTTTCCTGTGACAACCTACCTAAATTCATGAACAAAAATTATCCAAATATCTTTCTATCATCCAATTAAAAGAAAAAGGCAGGAGTGGCTATCATTGTTAAAGATACTGTTAAGTTTGAAAAAATTAACTTTATAAAGGATGATGATGGTCGCTTTCTAATTCTCATCTGTAAAATTAATGACACATGCTACACCCTTGTTAACGTGTACGCGCCCAACAAAGGACAAATTACTTTCTTAAAAAGACTAATTAAAACTGTACATGAATTACAGAAAGGCCAGCTACTCATGTTCGGAGACTTTAATGCAGTACCAAACCCTTCCATAGACTCCTCCAACAAATCCAGAAACTTGAACACATCGCTTAGACACATGGATGAACAGTGAGGAACTTTTCGACGCCTTCCGCTGCATTAACTCCTCTTCAATTGAGTATACCCACTTCTCTGACACACATAAATTGTTCGGATTGACCTCCTTTTAACTGACATACATACATTACATTATATCAAAACTATTAAGATTCACCCTAGAACGTGGTCGGACCACTCACCACTCACTTTTGAAATTTCTTATGGACCCATTCATTCTGAACAAAAAATCTGGCGAGCTAACTCTTACTTATTTCACCATTCACATTATAGAGAAACAATTCAAAATTATATCAATCTCTATTTTCAAGAGAATGATATAGAAAACACCAAAATCTCAACCCTTTGGACCGCCCACAAAGCAGTTATTAGAGGCTAATACAACTTAACTCTAGACTTAAACGTAACACCATAAAGGATTCCGAAAGTATTATTAAAGAAATTAAAAACCTAGAGCTACAACTTGAAAAGTCCCCCAATGATAAAATCTATACAGATATTCTCCAACTGAGAATTCAACTAAAAAACTTATTAGCATCTGAATATGATAAATTCATACGCACCATAAAAAGCAATTTCCATAACTGTATGGACAAGCCCTCCAAACTCTTTGCCAACAAAATTAAAACTCAGAGACGCAAAACTAGAATCCTCCAAATCAAAAACAACAAAAACTTAATACACAAAAACCCAAAGGATATCTCGAATATCTTTGCCAGTTTTTATAGAAATCTGTATAATTTAAAGGAAGACCCAGCAGAACTTACTCCCTTAAAATCAGATATAGACAAATTTCTAGACTCCATTGTTCTTCCCTCTCTTTCAAAAGAAGACTTGAATTTCCTTAATTCCCCTTTTACTGAAACAGAAATTCTAGCAACAATTAACTCCCTAGCCAAATGCAAATCTCCAGGCCCCGATGGCCTACAAAATTAATACTACTTAAACTTCAAAAACTCTCTTGCCCCGTACCTCACAAAACTTATAAACTCTTCCACCACATCCCAAGACGCCTTCCCAGTGGAAATGCAGGAAGCAATCATTATGGAGATATCCAAAAATAAAGGAGACACCGAAAATGTCGCCAATTACCGTCCTATTTTCCTCCTAAACTCTGACTTAAAAATCATTGCTAAAACTATCACTTCGAGACTTCAGAAAATCTCTCCCAGACTTCTCCATAAGGACCAAGTGGGATTTATTCCGAGTAGAGGAACCTCTGACGCCACTAGACATGCCATTAATCTGCTATTCTACATTGAAAAAACTAAAACTCCTGCCCTGATGGTCGCTGTCGATGCTGAAAAGGCGTTTGATAGAGTCCATTGGGGCTTCTTCTTCCAAACCTTAAAAAAAATTGGTTTTGAGGGCAATATTTTAAATTCCATCACATCTCTCTACTCCACTCCCTCGGCAAAAGTCCTGACCAATAATGTTTTGTCAGACAAAATTGTTCTCACTAATGGCACAAGGCAAGGTTGCCCCCTTTCACCCACCCTTTTTGATTTCTACATAGAGCCCCTAGCCGAAAAGATTTGATCTAATCCCTTAATCTGCGGTATCCCGACACACAAAAGACATTTTAAAATATCTTTATTCGCAGATGACATTCTTTTAACACTATATACTCCACTTAAATCAATAAGGAATTTATTGGACACAATTAAAACATTCTCCAATATTTCACATTACAAAATAAACTTAACTAAAACGCAAGTTCTACATCTAAACCTAAATCCGCAAACGTTAGTTGCTCTTAAATCGGAGTTTAATCTGGCCTGGGAAAACGACCATATCAACTATCTTGGAATTAAACTTATTAAACCTCTAACATCAATTGTAGATACTAACCTAAAAACCATTTACAAGACTATACAGACCGATATTCTACATCTGGCAAAGATAGAAATTTCTTGGTTTGGCAGAATCAATGCATACAAGATGAGCCTTTTACCAAAACTTTTATACATTTTTAGATCTATCCCTTTAATAATTCCGAATAACTGGTTACAAAAATTGTAATCTCAGTTGGTTACATTCATTTGGGCAAAAAAGAAACCTAGGGTAGCGAGATTAGTCCTAGAAAAGAACAAAAAACATGGAGGACTCGCCTTGCCCAATTTAACTGCCTACTACCATGCTACTCTAACTAAATTAAGCCAGAATTGGTGGGCAGGAGAAGATGGGCCGACTTGGTTAGATCTAGAGGAATCTATTAAACCTCAGGGTGATCTTGGTCTTAACACTCTCTCCTACCTATGTGACAAAACTAAGAAACTCCCTGAGGAAATTGCTGTCAGATCTGCAATCCTTTCTTGGAGAACTCTACTGAAAGTATCTCACAAGTCTCATCCTACGGTGTCTCCAACGTGGATAAATATAGATATCTTGGAACTTATATCGTCAAGAATTAAGCTAAACTCATGGAAGAAACTAGGTGTCAAGTACATTGCAGACATAATAGATGAAAGTAAAAAACGTATTCCCTTCCAACTTCTTATGGAAAAATTTAAACTCGACATCCTAGAAGAGATGACATGGAAGAAGATTCAAAATCTCATCAACTCCCATAAACTTAATTTTATTTTCTACCCCAGAACCTAGCTCAGATGTTCAGATATCCTCGAAGCCTTCTTTTCTGGAAAACTGGGCATATATATCAAAGCTTTAACCAAGACACTCATTTTTCATACTCATCGAATGTAAAAGCATGGGAAAAAGAACTAAATGTAGAAATTACAACGGATGTCTGGCATCAAATTTTCGAATCTATCTACTCTTACATTCCCTGCTCATCCCTTGCAGAGACCCACTATAAGATTTACACACGTTGGTAATATACCCCTCTTAAACTTCATCAAATTCAAAACTCCAACTCCCCCCTCTGCTGGAGGAATTGTAATGCTATTGGTAGCTTGACTCACATTTTTTGGAGCTGTAGAGTTCTCAAATACTTCTGGGACAGAGTTGAGGCTCTAATTAACAGCATCACTGGCTTGAAATTACACCTATCTTCTGAACTAGTACTTCTCCTTGTTGGCCTTGAATCCATAATTCATAAACATAGACCCATCATTACGCAAATTCTACTCACAGCTAAAAGTAACTTTACTGCCCTCTGGAGGGACCCTATTCCCCCTACGGTGAAAAACACAATAGAGAAAATAGCATGTCACAACACATATGAATACACATACGCCCTTTGAAACAACCTTTTAAAAAAAATACTCCAAAAAATGGAAGGAGTGGAATAAAATTATGTCTCCTACAAATCAACCATAAAGACCTCAACATTGTACAAGACCAGATTAATCTTCGTACCCCAATCCAACTTATTTAGCATTACTATTTCAAGTAAATCATACCCACGTTAATTCATAGCGGGCATTCTTATATACGTACTCTTTGTACTTCCATGTATGTAAATAGTTAAGTTACTATTTAGCAACTCGCTATACATTAAACAACCAAATTACTGGAATATGATCGATATTTATAATAAGTCATTGACCGAGCAACTAAAGCCTTGAGTAGTGTTATATATTTCTGATTCATCCTCGGTCTATCAATAAATAGATTGTACATCTTTCTTCTTATTGTACCACCTAGATTACTAATCTCCTTTTATTGTACTTCATTGATTTCTGTATCATTTATGCAAATCATACTGTATGTTATACCGTTCTTTTATTTGCAAACCAATAAAAAATATTTGAACATAAATGACAGCACACAGCCTAATAAATGAAACATCACTGAAATTAGTGTCTCAGCACTTATATTGTGATGTCCTCAGATTACATAGCAAAAATCTGTTAACAGATTTCCTTTAAATATTTCTAATTTATATAAATACAAATATTATACACATCATTTTGGATGCAGTGCATGTAAGCATTTCTGCCATGGTTGAGTTTATACAGTTCTAGCACCTGTATTCTGATCTTTTTAAAAAGGATCTGTCACCCCCTGGTGCTTTCCAAAGTGAAAGCACCCCTGAATGCAGTGCATCTGCTGAATGCAGGGAAGGGGTCTCCCATGTCTCTAGCCCCCCTGTAAATTGTATGAAACACTTTAGAAAGTGTACAGTTAAGGAGTCCAGAGGAACTTAGTTATTAGTC